>CAMDTW010000373.1:0-34088 GCA_945910005.1 Isoperla grammatica | reverse complement strand
TACTCTTGAAGAATGCAGCCTATAATCCTTTTTTTTCAACGGAGGGTGTAACTTCTATAGAAGTTATCGAAATGTGACGAAATGGACAAATTGTGCTTATTGGAGCCTGAAACGCTCTAAAACAACGATTTGTCAACTTTGGTTGAAACCCTTAGGAATCCCAGCCGTATGCAAGATTCCTCTTAAAACTGGAAGTTTGTGGTAGATACACTGAAATCAGCCAATTTCTATATTTTATGCATATTTTAACCAAAAACGACGAAAAAACTCAATTTATGCATTTTCATTATACTCTTGAAGAATGCAGCCTATAATTCTTATTTTTCAACGGAGGGTGTAACTTCTATAGAAGTTAACGAAATGTGACGAAATGGACAAATTGTGCTTATTGGAGCCTGAAACGCTCTAAAACAACGATTTGTCAACTTTGGTTGAAACCCTTAGGAATCCCGGCCGTATGCAAGATTCCTCTTAAAACTGGAAGTTTGTGGTAGATAGACTGAAATTAACCAATTTCTATACTTTATGCATATTTTAACCAAAAACGACGAAAAAACTCAATTTACGCATTTTCATTATACTCTTGAAGAATGCAGACTATAATTCTTATTTTTCAACGGAGGGTGTGTAACTTCTATAGAAGTTATCGAAATGTGACGCAATGGACAAATTGTGCTTATTGGAGCCTGAAACGCTCTAAAACAACGATTTGTGCAATTTGGTTGAAACCCTTAGGAATCCCAGCCGTATGCAAGATTCCTCTTAAAACTGGAAGTTTGTGGTAGATAGACTAAAATCAGCCAATTTCTATATTTTATGCATATTTTAACCAAAAACGACGAAAAAAACTCAATTTATGCATTTTCATTATACTCTTGAAGAATGCAGCCTATAATTCTTATTTTTCAACGGAGGGTGTAACTTCTAAAGTAGTTATCGAAATGTGACGAAATGGACAAATTGTGCTTATTGGAGCCTGAAACGCTCTAAAACAACGATTTGTCAACTTTGGTTGAAACCCTTAGGAATCCCAGCCGTATGCAAGATTCCTCTTAAAACTGGAAGTTTGTGGTAGATACACTGAAATCAGCCAATTTCTATATTTTTATGCATATTTTAACCAAAAAACGACGAAAAAACTCAATTTATGCATTTTCATTATACTCTTGAAGAATGCAGCCTATAATTCTTATTTTTCAACGGAGGGTGTAACTTCTATAGAAGTTATCGAAATGTGACGAAATGGACAAATTGTGCTTATTGAAGCCTGAAACGCTCTAAAACAACGATTTGTCAACTTTGGTTGAAACCCTTAGGAATCCCGGCCGTATGCAAGATTCCTCTTAAAACTGGAAGTTTGTGGTAGATAGACTGAAATCAACCAATTTCTATATTTTATGCATATTTTAACCAAAAACGACGAAAAAACTCAATTTACGCATTTTCATTATACTCTTGAAGAATGCAGCCTATAATTCTTATTTTTCAACGGAGGGTGTAACTTCTATAGAAGTTATCGAAATGTGACGAAATGGACAAATTGTGCTTATTGGAGCCTGAAACGCTCTAAAACAACGATTTGTGTGATTTGGTTGAAACCCTTAGGAATCCCAGCCGTATGCAAGATTCCTCTTAAAACTGGAAGTTTGTGGTAGATAGACTAAAATCAGCCAATTTCTATATTTTATGCATATTTTAACCAAAAACGACGAAAAAAACTCAATTTATGCATTTTCATTATACTCTTGAAGAATGCAGCCTATAATTCTTATTTTTCAACGGAGGGTGTAACTTCTATAGAAGTTATCGAAATGTGATAAAATGGACAAATTGTGCTTATTGGAGCCTGAAACGCTCTAAAACAACGATTTGTGCAATTTGGTTGAAACCCTTAGGAATCCCAGCCGTATGCAAGATTCCTCTTAAAACTGGAAGTTTGTGGTAGATAGACTAAAATCAGCCAATTTCTATATTTTATGCATATTTTAACCAAAAACGACGAAAAAACTCAAATTATGCATTTTCATTATACTCTTGAAGAATGCAGCCTATAATTCTTATTTTTCAACGGAAGGTGTAACTTCTATAGAAGTTATTGAAATGTGACTAAATGGACAAATTGTGCTTATTGGAGCCTGAAACGCTCTAAAACAACGATTTGTCAACTTTGGTTGAAACCCTTAGGAATCCCAGCTGTATGCAAGATTCCTCTTAAAACTCGAAGTTTGTGGTAGATAGACTGAAATCAGCCAATTTCTATATTTTATCCATATTTTAACTAAAAACGACGAAAAAACTCAATTTATGCATTTTCATTATACTCTTGAAGAATGCAGTCTATAATTCTTATTTTTCGACGGAGGGTGTAACTTCTATAGAAGATATCGAAATGTGACGAAATGGACAAATTGTGCTTATTGGAGCCTGAAACGCTCTAATACAACAATTTGTCAACTTTGGTTGAAACCCTTAGGAATCCCGGCCGTATGCAAGATTCCTCTTAAAACTGGAAGTTTGTGGTAGATAGACTGAAATCAGCCAATTTCTAATTTTATGCATATTTTAACCAAAAACGACGAAAAAACTCAATTTATGCATTTTCATTATATTCATGAAGAATGCAACCTATAATTCTTATTTTTCGACGCAGGGTGTAACTTCTATAGAAGTTATCGAAATGTGACGAAATGGACAAATTGTGCTTATTGGAGCCTGAAACGCTCTCAAACAACGATTTGTGCAATTTGGTTGAAACCCTTAGGAATCCCAGCCGTATGCAAGATTCCTCTTAAAACTGGAAGTTTGTGGTAGATAGACTAAAAATCAGCCAATTTCTATATTTTATGCATATTTAAACCAAAAACGACCAAAAAACTCAATTTATGCATTTTCATAATACTCTTTCAGAATGCACACTAACATTGTTATTTTTCAACGGTTGGTGTAACTTCTAAAGAAGTTATCGAAATGTGACGAAATGGACAAATTGTGCTTATTGGAGCCTGAAACGCTCTAAAACAACGATTTGTCAACTTTGGTTGAAACCCTTAGGAATCCCAGCCGTATGCAAGATTCCTCTTAAAACTGGAAGTTTGTGGTAGATACACTGAAATCAGCCAATTTCTATATTTTATGCATATTTTAACCAAAAACGACGAAAAAAACTCAATTTATGCATTTTCATTATACTCTTGAAGAATGCAGCCTATAATTCTTATTTTTCAACGGAGGGTGTGTAACTTCTATAGAAGTTATCGAAATGTGACTAAATGGACAAATTATGCTTATTGGAGCCTGAAACGCTCTAAAACAACGATTTGTCAACTTTGGTTGAAACCCTTAGGAATCCCAGCTGAATGCAAGATTCCTCTTAAAACTCGAAGTTTGTGGTAGATAGACTGAAATCAGCCAATTTCTATATTTTATGCATATTTTAACCAAAAACGACGAAAAAACTCAATTTATGCATTTTCATTATACTCTTGAAGAATGCAACCTATAATTCTTATTTTTCGACGGAGGTAGTAACTTCTATAGAAGATATCGAAATGTGACGAAATGGACAAATTGTGCTTATTGGAGCCTGAAACGCTCTAAAACAACGATTTGTGCAATTTGGTTGAAACCCTTAGGAATCCCAGCCGTATGCAAGATTCCTCTTAAAACTGGAAGTTTGTGGTAGATAGACTAAAATCAGCCAATTTCTATATTTTATGCATATTTTAACCAAAAACGACGAAAAAACTCAATTTATGCATTTTCATTATACTCTTGAAGAATGCAGCCTATAATTCTTATTTTTCAACGGAGGGTGTAACTTCTATAGAAGTTATCGAAATGTGACTAAATGGACAAATTGTGCTTATTGGAGCCTGAAACGCTCTAAAACAACGATTTGTCAACTTTGGTTGAAACCCTTAGGAATCCCAGCTGTATGCAAGATTCCTCTTAAAACTCGAAGTTTGTGGTAGATAGACTGAAATCAGCCAATTTCTATATTTTATCCATATTTTAACTAAAAACGACGAAAAAACTCAATTTATGCATTTTCATTATACTCTTGAAGAATGCAACCTATAATTCTTATTTTTCGACGGAGGGTGTAACTTCTATAGAAGATATCGAAATGTGACGAAATGGACAAATTGTGCTTATTGGAGCCTGAAACGCTCTAATACAACAATTTGTCAACTTTGGTTGAAACCCTTAGGAATCCCGGCCGTATGCAAGATTCCTCTTAAAACTGGAAGTTTGTGGTAGATAGACTGAAATCAGCCAATTTCTAATTTTATGCATATCTTAACCAAAAACGACGAAAAAACTCAATTTATGCATTTTCATTATATTCATGAAGAATGCAACCTATAATTCTTATTTTTCGACGCAGGGTGTAACTTCTATAGAAGTTATCGAAATGTGACGAAATGGACAAATTGTGCTTATTGGAGCCTGAAACGCTCTCAAACAACGATTTGTGCAATTTGGTTGAAACCCTTAGGAATCCCAGCCGTATGCAAGATTCCTCTTAAAACTGGAAGTTTGTGGTAGATAGACTAAAATCAGCCAATTTCTATATTTTATGCATATTTAAACCAAAAACGACCAAAAAACTCAATTTATGCATTTTCATAATACTCTTTCAGAATGCACACTAACATTATTATTTTTCAACGGTTGGTGTAACTTCTAAAGTAGTTATCGAAATGTAACGAAATGGACAAATTGTGCTTATTGGAGCCTGAAACGCTCTAAAACAACGATTTGTCAACTTTGGTTGAAACCCTTAGGAATCCCAGCCGTATGTAAGATTCCTCTTAATGGAAGTTTGTGGTAGATACACTGAAATCAGCCAATTTCTATATTTTATGCATATTTTAACCAAAAACGACGAAAAAACTCAATTTATGCATTTTCATTATACTCTTGAAGAATGCAGCCTATAATTCTTGTTTTTCAACGGAGGTTGTAACTTCTATAGAAGTTATCGAAATGTGACGAAATGGACAAATTGTGCTTATTGGAGCCTGAAACGCTCTAAAACAACGATTTGTCAACTTTGGTTGAAACCCTTAGGAATCCCGGCCGTATGCAAGATTCCTCTTAAAACTGGAAGTTTGTGGTAGATAGACTGAAATCAGCCAATTTCTATATTTTATGCATATTTTAACCAAAAACGACGAAAAAACTCAATTTACGCATTTTCATTATACTCTTGAAGAATGCAGCCTATAATTCTTTTTTTTCAACGGAGGGTGTAACTTCTATAGAAGTTATCGAAATGTGACGAAATGGACAAATTGTGCTTATTGGAGCTTGAAACGCTCTAAAACAACGATTTGTGCGATTTGGTTGAAACCCTTAGGAATCCCAGCCGTATGCAAGATTCCTCTTAAAACTGGAAGTTTGTGGTAGATAGACTAAAATCAGCCAATTTCTATATTTTATGCATATTTTAACCAAAAACGACGAAAAAACTCAATTTATGCATTTTCATTATACTCTTGAAGAATGCAGCCTATAATTCTTATTTTTCAACGGAGGGTGTAACTTCTATAGAATTTCTCGAAATGTGACGAAATGGACAAATTGTGCTTATTGGAGCCTAAGACGCTCTAAAACAACGATTTGTCAACTTTGGTTGAAACCCTTAGGAATCCCGGCCGTATGCAAGATTCCTCTTAAAACTGGAAGTTTGTGGTAGATAGACTGAAATCAGCCAATTTCTAATTTTATGCATATTTTAACCAAAAACGACAAAAAAACTCAATTTATGCATTTTCATTATATTCTTGAAGAATGCAACCTATAATTCTTATTTTTCGACGCAGGGTGTAACTTCTATAGAAGTTATCGAAATGTGACGAAATGGACAAATTGTGCTTATTGGAGCCTGAAACGCTCTCAAACAACGATTTGTGCACTTTGGTTGAAACCCTTAGGAATCCCAGCCGTATGCAAGATTCCTCTTAAAACTGGAAGTTTGTGGTAGATAGACTAAAATCAGCCAATTTCTATATTTTATGCATATTTAAACCAAAAACGACCAAAAAACTCAATTTATGCATTTTCATAATACTCTTTCAGAATGCACACTAACATTATTATTTTTCAACGGTTGGTGTAACTTCTAAAGTAGTTATCGAAATGTGACGAAATGGACAAATTGTGCTTATTGGAGCCTGAAACGCTCTAAAACAACGATTTGTAAAACTTTGGTTGAAACCCTTAGGAATCCCAGCCGTATGCAAGATTCCTCTTAAAACTGGAAGTTTGTGGTAGATACACTGAAATCAGCCAATTTCTATATTTTATGCATATTTTAACCAAAAACGACGAAAAAACTCAATTTATGCATTTTCATTATACTCTTGAAGAATGCAGCCTATAATTCTTATTTTTCAACGGAGAGTGTAACTTCTATAGAAGTTAACGAAATGTGACGAAATGGACAAATTGTGCTTATTGGAGCCTGAAACGCTCTAAAACAACGATTTGTCAACTTTGGTTGAAACCCTTAGGAATCCCGGCCGTATCCAAGATTCCTCTTAAAACTGGAAGTTTGTGGTAGATAGACTGAAATTAACCAATTTCTATATTTTGTGCATATTTTAACCAAAAACGACGAAAAAACTCAATTTACGCATTTTCATTATACTCTTGAAGAATGCAGACTATAATTCTTATTTTTCAACGGAGGGTGTAACTTCTATAGAAGTTATCGAAATGTGACGCAATGGACCAATTGTGCTTATTGGAGCCTGAAACGCTCTTAAACAACGATTTGTGCGATTTGGTTGAAACCCTTAGGAATCCCAGCCGTATGCAAGATTCCTCTTAAAACTGGAAGTTTGTGGTAGATAGACTAAAATCAGCCAATTTCTATATTTTATGCATATTTTAACCAAAAACGACGAAAAAACTCAATTTATGCATTTTCATTATACTCTTGAAGAATGCAGCCTATAATTCTTATTTTTCAACGGAGGGTGTAACTTCTATAGAATTTATCGAAATGTAACGAAATGGACAAATTGTGCTTATTGAAGCCTGAAACGCTCTAAAACAACGATTTGTCAACTTTGGTTGAAACCCTTAGGAATCCCGGCCGTATGCAAGATTCCTCTTAAAACTGGAAGTTTGTGGTAGATAGACTGAAATCAGCCAATTTCTATATTTTATGCATATTTTAACCAAAAACGACCAAAAAACTCAATTTATGCATTTTCATAATACTCTTTTGGAATGCACACTTACATTATTATTTTTTAACGGTTGGTGTAACTTCTAAAGTAGTTATCGAAATGTGACGAAATGGACAAATTGTGCTTATTGGAGCCTGAAACGCTCTAAAACAACGATTTGTCAACTTTGGTTGAAACCCTTAGGAATCCCAGCCGTATGCAAGATTCCTCTTAAAACTGGAAGTTTGTGGTAGATACACTGAAATCAGCCAATTTCTATATTTTATGCATATTTTAACCAAAAACGACGAAAAAACTCAATTTATGCATTTTCATTATACTCTTGAAGAATGCAGCCTATAATTCTTATTTTTCAACGGAGGGTGTAACTTCTATAGAAGTTATCGAAATGTGACGAAATGGACAAATTGTGCTTATTGAAGCCTGAAACGCTCTAAAACAACGATTTGTCAACTTTGGTTGAAACCCTTAGGAATCCCGGCCGTATGCAAGATTCCTCTTAAAACTGGAAGTTTGTGGTAGATAGACTGAAATCAGCCAATTTCTATATTTTATGCATATTTTAACCAAAAACGACGAAAAAAATCAATTTACGCATTTTCATTATACTCTTGAAGAATGCAGCCTATAATTCTTATTTTTCAACGGAGGGTGTAACTTCTATAGAAGTTATCGAAATGTGACGAAATGGACAAATTGTGCTTATTAGAGCCTGAAACGCTCTAAAACAACGATTTGTGCGATTTGGTTGAAACCCTTAGGAATCCCAGCCGTATGCAAGATTCCTCTTAAAACTGGAAGTTTGTGGTAGATGGACTAAAATCAGCCAATTTCTATATTTTATGCATATTTTAACCAAAAACGACGAAAAAACTCAATTTATGCATTTTCATTATACTCTGGAAGAATGCAGCCTATAATTCTTATTTTTCAACGGAGGGTGTAACTTCTATAGAAGTTATCGAAATGTGACTAAATGGACAAATTGTGCTTATTGGAGCCTGAAACGCTCTAAAACAACGATTTGTCAACTTTGGTTGAAACCCTTAGGAATCCCGGCCGTATGCAAGATTCCTCTTAAAACTGGAAGTTTGTGGTAGATAGACTAAAATCAGCCAATTTCTATATTTTATGCATATTTTAACCAAAAACGACCAAAAAACTCAATTTATGCATTTTCATAATACTCTTTCAGAATGCACACTAACATTATTATTTTTCAACGGTTGGTGTAACTTCTAAAGTAGTTATCGAAATGTGACGAAATGGACAAATTGTGCTTATTGGAGCCTAAAACGCTCTAAAACAACGATTTGTCAACTTTGGTTGAAACCCTTAGGAATCCCAGCCGTATGCAAGATTCCTCTTAAAACTGGAAGTTTGTGGTAGATACACTGAAATCAGCCAATTTCTATATTTTATGCATATTTTAACCAAAAACGACGAAAAAACTCAATTTATGCATTTTCATTATACTCTTGAAGAATGCAGCCTATAATTCTTATTTTTCAACGGAGGGTGTAACTTCTATAGAAGTTATCGAAATGTGACAAAATGGACAAATTGTGCTTATTGGAGCCTGAAACGCTCTAAAACAACGATTTGTCAACTTTGGTTGAAACCCTTAGGAATCCCGGCCGTATGCAAGATTCCTCTTAAAACTGGAAGTTTGTGGTAGATAGACTGAAATCAGCCAATTTCTATATTTTATGCATATTTTAACCAAAAACGACGAAAAAACTCAATTTATGCATTTTCATTATACTCTTGAAGAATGCAGCCTAAAATTCTTATTTTTCAACGGAGGGTGTAACTTCTATAGAAGTTAACGAAATGTGACAAAATGGACAAATTGTGCTTATTGGAGCCTGAAACGCTCTAAAACAACGATTTGTCAACTTTGGTTGAAACCCTTAGGAATCCCGGCCGTATGCAAGATTCCTCTTAAAACTGGAAGTTTGTGGTAGATAGACTGAAATTAACCAATTTCTATATTTTATGCATATTTTAACCAAAAACGACGAAAAAACTCAATTTACGCATTTTCATTATACTCTTGAAGAATGCAGACTATAATTCTTATTTTTCAACGGAGGGTGTAACTTCTATAGAAGTTATCGAAATGTGACGCAATGGACAAATTGTGCTTATTGGAGCCTGAAACGCTCTAAAACAACGATTTGTGCGATTTGGTTGAAACCCTTAGGAATCCCAGCCGTATGCAAGATTCCTCTTAAAACTGGAAGTTTGTGGTAGATAGACTAAAATCAGCCAATTTCTATATTTTATGCATATTTTAACCAAAAACGACGAAAAAACTCAATTTATGCATTTTCATTATACTCTTGAAGAATGCAGCCTATAATTCTTATTTTTCAACGGAGGGTGTAACTTCTATAGAATTTATCGAAATGTAACGAAATGGACAAATTGTGCTTATTGGAGCCTGAAACGCTCTAAAACAACGATTTGTGCAATTTGGTTGAAACCCTTAGGAATCCCAGCCGTATGCAAGATTCCTCTTAAAACTGGAAGTTTGTGGTAGAAAGACTAAAATCAGCCAATTTCTATATTTTATGCATATTTTAAACAAAAACGACGAAAAAACTCAATTTATGCATTTTCATTATACTCTTGAAGAATGCAGCCTATAATTCTTATTTTTCAACGGAGGGTGTAACTTCTATAGAAGTTATCGAAATGTGACTAAATGGACAAATTGTGCTTATTGGAGCCTGAAACGCTCTAAAACAACGATTTGTCAACTTTGGTTGAAACCCTTAGGAATCCCAGCTGTATGCAAGATTCCTCTTAAAACTCGAAGTTTGTGGTAGATAGACTGAAATCAGCCAATTTCTATATTTTATCCATATTTTAACTAAAAACGACGAAAAAACTCAATTTATGCATTTTCATTATACTCTTGAAGAATGCAACCTATAATTCTTATTTTTCGACGGAGGGTGTAACTTCTATAGAAGATATCGAAATGTGACGAAATGGACAAATTGTGCTTATTGGAGCCTGAAACGCTCTAATACAACAATTTGTCAACTTTGGTTGAAACCCTTAGGAATCCCGGCCGTATGCAAGATTCCTCTTAAAACTGGAAGTTTGTGGTAGATAGACTGAAATCAGCCAATTTCTAATTTTATGCATATTTTAACCAAAAACGACGAAAAAACTCAATTTATGCATTTTCATTATATTCATGAAGAATGCAACCTATAATTCTTATTTTTCGACGCAGGGTGTAACTTCTATAGAAGTTATCGAAATGTGACGAAATGGACAATTTGTGCTTATTGGAGCCTGAAACGCTCTAAAACAACGATTTGTGCAATTTGGTTGAAACCCTTAGGAATCCCAGCCGTATGCAAGATTCCTCTTAAAACTGGAAGTTTGTGGTAGATAGACTAAAATCAGCCAATTTCTATATTTTATGCATATTTAAACCAAAAACGACCAAAAAACTCAATTTATGCATTTTCATAATACTCTTTCAGAATGCACACTAACATTATTATTTTTCAACGGTTGGTGTAACTTCTAAAGTAGTTATCGAAATGTGACGAAATGGACAAATTGTGCTTATTGGAGCCTGAAACGCTCTAAAACAACGATTTGTCAACTTTGGTTGAAACCCTTAGGAATCCCAGCCGTATGCAAGATTCCTCTTAAAACTGGAAGTTTGTGGTAGATACACTGAAATCAGCCAATTTCTATATTTTATGCATATTTTAACCAAAAACGACGAAAAAACTCAATTTATGCATTTTCATTATACTCTTGAAGAATGCAGCCTATAATTCTTATTTTTCAACGGAGGGTGTAACTTCTATAGAAGTTATCGAAATGTGACGAAATGGACAAATTGTGCTTATTGGAGCCTGAAACGCTCTAAAACAACGATTTGTCAACTTTGGTTGAAACCCTTAGGAATCCCGGCCGTATGCAAGATTCCTCTTAAAACTGGAAGTTTGTGGTAGATAGACTGAAATCAGCCAATTTCTATATTTTATGCATATTTTAACCAAAAACGACGAAAAAACTCAATTTACGCATTTTCATTATACTCTTGAAGAATGCAGCCTATAATCCTTTTTTTTCAACGGAGGGTGTAACTTCTATAGAAGTTATCGAAATGTGACGAAATGGACAAATTGTGCTTATTGGAGCCTGAAACGCTCTAAAACAACGATTTGTCAACTTTGGTTGAAACCCTTAGGAATCCCAGCCGTATGCAAGATTCCTCTTAAAACTGGAAGTTTGTGGTAGATACACTGAAATCAGCCAATTTCTATATTTTATGCATATTTTAACCAAAAACGACGAAAAAACTCAATTTATGCATTTTCATTATACTCTTGAAGAATGCAGCCTATAATTCTTATTTTTCAACGGAGGGTGTAACTTCTATAGAAGTTAACGAAATGTGACGAAATGGACAAATTGTGCTTATTGGAGCCTGAAACGCTCTAAAACAACGATTTGTCAACTTTGGTTGAAACCCTTAGGAATCCCGGCCGTATGCAAGATTCCTCTTAAAACTGGAAGTTTGTGGTAGATAGACTGAAATTAACCAATTTCTATACTTTATGCATATTTTAACCAAAAACGACGAAAAAACTCAATTTACGCATTTTCATTATACTCTTGAAGAATGCAGACTATAATTCTTATTTTTCAACGGAGGGTGTAACTTCTATAGAAGTTATCGAAATGTGACGCAATGGACAAATTGTGCTTATTGGAGCCTGAAACGCTCTAAAACAACGATTTGTGCAATTTGGTTGAAACCCTTAGGAATCCCAGCCGTATGCAAGATTCCTCTTAAAACTGGAAGTTTGTGGTAGATAGACTAAAATCAGCCAATTTCTATATTTTATGCATATTTTAACCAAAAACGACGAAAAAACTCAATTTATGCATTTTCATTATACTCTTGAAGAATGCAGCCTATAATTCTTATTTTTCAACGGAGGGTGTAACTTCTAAAGTAGTTATCGAAATGTGACGAAATGGACAAATTGTGCTTATTGGAGCCTGAAACGCTCTAAAACAACGATTTGTCAACTTTGGTTGAAACCCTTAGGAATCCCAGCCGTATGCAAGATTCCTCTTAAAACTGGAAGTTTGTGGTAGATACACTGAAATCAGCCAATTTCTATATTTTATGCATATTTTAACCAAAAACGACGAAAAAACTCAATTTATGCATTTTCATTATACTCTTGAAGAATGCAGCCTATAATTCTTATTTTTCAACGGAGGGTGTAACTTCTATAGAAGTTATCGAAATGTGACGAAATGGACAAATTGTGCTTATTGAAGCCTGAAACGCTCTAAAACAACGATTTGTCAACTTTGGTTGAAACCCTTAGGAATCCCGGCCGTATGCAAGATTCCTCTTAAAACTG
Source organism: Isoperla grammatica (assembly GCA_945910005.1). Lineage (NCBI taxonomy): Eukaryota > Metazoa > Arthropoda > Insecta > Plecoptera > Perlodidae > Isoperla > Isoperla grammatica. The sequence goes on along the minus strand of CAMDTW010000373.1, from coordinate 21,466 downwards.
GAAGTTTGTGGTAGATAGACTGAAATCAACCAATTTCTATATTTTATGCATATTTTAACCAAAAACGACGAAAAAACTCAATTTACGCATTTTCATTATACTCTTGAAGAATGCAGCCTATAATTCTTATTTTTCAACGGAGGGTGTAACTTCTATAGAAGTTATCGAAATGTGACGAAATGGACAAATTGTGCTTATTGGAGCCTGAAACGCTCTAAAACAACGATTTGTGTGATTTGGTTGAAACCCTTAGGAATCCCAGCCGTATGCAAGATTCCTCTTAAAACTGGAAGTTTGTGGTAGATAGACTAAAATCAGCCAATTTCTATATTTTATGCATATTTTAACCAAAAACGACGAAAAAACTCAATTTATGCATTTTCATTATACTCTTGAAGAATGCAGCCTATAATTCTTATTTTTCAACGGAGGGTGTAACTTCTATAGAAGTTATCGAAATGTGATAAAATGGACAAATTGTGCTTATTGGAGCCTGAAACGCGCTAAAACAACGATTTGTGCAATTTGGTTGAAACCCTTAGGAATCCCAGCCGTATGCAAGATTCCTCTTAAAACTGGAAGTTTGTGGTAGATAGACTAAAATCAGCCAATTTCTATATTTTATGCATATTTTAACCAAAAACGACGAAAAAACTCAAATTATGCATTTTCATTATACTCTTGAAGAATGCAGCCTATAATTCTTATTTTTCAACGGAAGGTGTAACTTCTATAGAAGTTATTGAAATGTGACTAAATGGACAAATTGTGCTTATTGGAGCCTGAAACGCTCTAAAACAACGATTTGTCAACTTTGGTTGAAACCCTTAGGAATCCCAGCTGTATGCAAGATTCCTCTTAAAACTCGAAGTTTGTGGTAGATAGACTGAAATCAGCCAATTTCTATATTTTATCCATATTTTAACTAAAAACGACGAAAAAACTCAATTTATGCATTTTCATTATACTCTTGAAGAATGCAGTCTATAATTCTTATTTTTCGACGGAGGGTGTAACTTCTATAGAAGATATCGAAATGTGACGAAATGGACAAATTGTGCTTATTGGAGCCTGAAACGCTCTAATACAACAATTTGTCAACTTTGGTTGAAACCCTTAGGAATCCCGGCCGTATGCAAGATTCCTCTTAAAACTGGAAGTTTGTGGTAGATAGACTGAAATCAGCCAATTTCTAATTTTATGCATATTTTAACCAAAAACGACGAAAAAACTCAATTTATGCATTTTCATTATATTCATGAAGAATGCAACCTATAATTCTTATTTTTCGACGCAGGGTGTAACTTCTATAGAAGTTATCGAAATGTGACGAAATGGACAAATTGTGCTTATTGGAGCCTGAAACGCTCTCAAACAACGATTTGTGCAATTTGGTTGAAACCCTTAGGAATCCCAGCCGTATGCAAGATTCCTCTTAAAACTGGAAGTTTGTGGTAGATAGACTAAAATCAGCCAATTTCTATATTTTATGCATATTTAAACCAAAAACGACCAAAAAACTCAATTTATGCATTTTCATAATACTCTTTCAGAATGCACACTAACATTGTTATTTTTCAACGGTTGGTGTAACTTCTAAAGAAGTTATCGAAATGTGACGAAATGGACAAATTGTGCTTATTGGAGCCTGAAACGCTCTAAAACAACGATTTGTCAACTTTGGTTGAAACCCTTAGGAATCCCAGCCGTATGCAAGATTCCTCTTAAAACTGGAAGTTTGTGGTAGATACACTGAAATCAGCCAATTTCTATATTTTATGCATATTTTAACCAAAAACGACGAAAAAACTCAATTTATGCATTTTCATTATACTCTTGAAGAATGCAGCCTATAATTCTTATTTTTCAACGGAGGGTGTAACTTCTATAGAAGTTATCGAAATGTGACTAAATGGACAAATTATGCTTATTGGAGCCTGAAACGCTCTAAAACAACGATTTGTCAACTTTGGTTGAAACCCTTAGGAATCCCAGCTGAATGCAAGATTCCTCTTAAAACTCGAAGTTTGTGGTAGATAGACTGAAATCAGCCAATTTCTATATTTTATCCATATTTTAACTAAAAACGACGAAAAAACTCAATTTATGCATTCATTATACTCTTGAAGAATGCAACCTATAATTCTTATTTTTCGACGGAGGTAGTAACTTCTATAGAAGATATCGAAATGTGACGAAATGGACAAATTGTGCTTATTGGAGCCTGAAACGCTCTAATACAACAATTTGTCAACTTTGGTTGAAACCCTTAGGAATCCCGGCCGTATGCAAGATTCCTCTTAAAACTGGAAGTTTGTGGTAGATAGACTGAAATCAGCCAATTTCTAATTTTATGCATATTTTAACCAAAAACGACGAAAAAACTCAATTTATGCATTTTCATTATATTCATGAAGAATGCAACCTATAATTCTTATTTTTCGACGCAGGGTGTAACTTCTATAGAAGTTATCGAAATGTGACGAAATGGACAAATTGTGCTTATTGGAGCCTGAAACGCTCTCAAACAACGATTTGTGCAATTTGGTTGAAACCCTTAGGAATCCCAGCCGTATGCAAGATTCCTCTTAAAACTGGAAGTTTGTGGTAGATAGACTAAAATCAGCCAATTTCTATATTTTATGCATATTTACCAAAAACGACCAAAAAACTCAATTTATGCATTTTCATAATACTCTTTCAGAATGCACACTAACATTATTATTTTTCAACGGTTAGTGTAACTTCTAAAGTAGTTATCGAAATGTGACGAAATGGACAAATTGTGCTTATTGGAGCCTGAAACGCTCTAAAACAACGATTTGTCAACTTTGGTTGAAACCCTTAGGAATCCCAGCCGTATGCAAGATTCCTCTTAAAACTGGAAGTTTGTGGTAGATACACTGAAATCAGCCAATTTCTATATTTTATGCATATTTTAACCAAAAACGACGAAAAAACTCAATTTATGCATTTTCATTATACTCTTGAAGAATGCAGCCTATAATTCTTATTTTTCAACGGAGGGTGTAACTTCTATAGAAGTTATCGAAATGTGACGAAATGGACAAATTGTGCTTATTGGAGCCTGAAACGCTCTAAAACAACGATTTGTCAACTTTGGTTGAAACCCTTAGGAATCCCGGCCGTATGCAAGATTCCTCTTAAAACTGGAAGTTTGTGGTAGATAGACTGAAATCAGCCAATTTCTATATTTTATGCATATTTTAACCAAAAACGACGAAAAAACTCAATTTACGCATTTTCATTATACTCTTGAAGAATGCAGCCTATAATTCTTTTTTTTCAACGGAGGGTGTAACTTCTATAGAAGTTATCGAAATGTGACGAAATGGACAAATTGTGCTTATTGGAGCCTGAAACGCTCTAAAACAACGATTTGTGCGATTTGGTTGAAACCCTTAGGAATCCCAGCCGTATGCAAGATTCCTCTTAAAACTGGAAGTTTGTGGTAGATAGACTAAAATCAGCCAATTTCTATATTTTATGCATATTTTAACCAAAAACGACGAAAAAACTCAATTTATGCATTTTCATTATACTCTTGAAGAATGCAGCCTATAATTCTTATTTTTCAACGGAGGGTGTAACTTCTATAGAATTTCTCGAAATGTGACGAAATGGACAAATTGTGCTTATTGGAGCCTAAGACGCTCTAAAACAACGATTTGTCAACTTTGGTTGTAACCCTTAGGAATCCCGGCCGTATGCAAGATTCCTCTTAAAACTGGAAGTTTGTGGTAGATAGACTGAAATCAGCCAATTTCTAATTTTATGCATATTTTAACCAAAAACGACAAAAAAACTCAATTTATGCATTTTCATTATATTCTTGAAGAATGCAACCTATAATTCTTATTTTTCGACGCAGGGTGTAACTTCTATAGAAGTTATCGAAATGTGACGAAATGGACAAATTGTGCTTATTGGAGCCTGAAACGCTCTCAAACAACGATTTGTGCAATTTGGTTGAAACCCTTAGGAATCCCAGCCGTATGCAAGATTCCTCTTAAAACTGGAAGTTTGTGGTAGATAGACTAAAATCAGCCAATTTCTATATTTTATGCATATTTAAACCAAAAACGACCAAAAAACTCAATTTATGCATTTTCATAATACTCTTTCAGAATGCCACTAACATTATTATTTTTCAACGGTTGGTGTAACTTCTAAAGTAGTTATCGAAATGTGACGAAATGGACAAATTGTGCTTATTGGAGCCTGAAACGCTCTAAAACAACGATTTGTCAACTTTGGTTGAAACCCTTAGGAATCCCGGCCGTATGCAAGATTCCTCTTAAAACTGGAAGTTTGTGGTAGATAGACTAAAATCAGCCAATTTCTATATTTTATGCATATTTTAACCAAAAACGACCAAAAAACTCAATTTATGCATTTTCATAATACTCTTTCAGAATGCACACTAACATTATTATTTTTCAACGGTTGGTGTAACTTCTAAAGTAGTTATCGAAATGTGACGAAATGGACAAATTGTGCTTATTGGAGCCTAAAACGCTCTAAAACAACGATTTGTCAACTTTGGTTGAAACCCTTAGGAATCCCAGCCGTATGCAAGATTCCTCTTAAAACTGGAAGTTTGTGGTAGATACACAGAAATCAGCCAATTTCTATATTTTATGCATATTTTAACCAAAAACGACGAAAAAACTCAATTTATGCATTTTCATTATACTCTTGAAGAATGCAGCCTATAATTCTTATTTTTCAACGGAGGGTGTAACTTCTATAGAAGTTATCGAAATGTGACAAAATGGACAAATTGTGCTTATTGGAGCCTGAAACGCTCTAAAACAACGATTTGTCAACTTTGGTTGAAACCCTTAGGAATCCCGGCCGTATGCAAGATTCCTCTTAAAACTGGAAGTTTGTGGTAGATAGACTGAAATCAGCCAATTTCTATATTTTATGCATATTTTAACCAAAAACGACGAAAAAACTCAATTTATGCATTTTCATTATACTCTTGAAGAATGCAGCCTAAAATTCTTATTTTTCAACGGAGGGTGTAACTTCTATAGAAGTTAACGAAATGTGACAAAATGGACAAATTGTGCTTATTGGAGCCTGAAACGCTCTAAAACAACGATTTGTCAACTTTGGTTGAAACCCTTAGGAATCCCGGCCGTATGCAAGATTCCTCTTAAAACTGGAAGTTTGTGGTAGATAGACTGAAATTAACCAATTTCTATATTTTATGCATATTTTAACCAAAAACGACGAAAAAACTCAATTTACGCATTTTCATTATACTCTTGAAGAATGCAGACTATAATTCTTATTTTTCAACGGAGGGTGTAACTTCTATAGAAGTTATCGAAATGTGACGCAATGGACAAATTGTGCTTATTGGAGCCTGAAACGCTCTAAAACAACGATTTGTGCGATTTGGTTGAAACCCTTAGGAATCCCAGCCGTATGCAAGATTCCTCTTAAAACTGGAAGTTTGTGGTAGATAGACTAAAATCAGCCAATTTCTATATTTTATGCATATTTTAACCAAAAACGACGAAAAAACTCAATTTATGCATTTTCATTATACTCTTGAAGAATGCAGCCTATAATTCTTATTTTTCAACGGAGGGTGTAACTTCTATAGAATTTATCGAAATGTAACGAAATGGACAAATTGTGCTTATTGGAGCCTGAAACGCTCTAAAACAACGATTTCTCAACTTTGGTTGAAACCCTTAGGAATCCCGGCCGTATGCAAGATTCCTCTTAAAACTGGAAGTTTGTGGTAGATAGACTAAAATCAGCCAATTTCTATATTTTATGCATATTTTAACCAAAAACGACCAAAAAACTCAATTTATGCATTTTCATAATACTCTTTTAGAATGCACACTAACATTATTATTTTTCAACGGTTGGTGTAACTTCTAAAGTAGTTATCGAAATGTGACGAAATGGACAAATTGTGCTAATTGGAGCCTGAAACGCTCTAAAACAACGATTTGTGCAATTTGGTTGAAACCCTTAGGAATCCCAGCCGTATGCAAGATTCCTCTTAAAACTGGAAGTTTGTGGTAGAAAGACTAAAATCAGCCAATTTCTATATTTTATGCATATTTTAAACAAAAACGACGAAAAAACTCAATTTATGCATTTTCATTATACTCTTGAAGAATGCAGCCTATAATTCTTATTTTTCAACGGAGGGTGTAACTTCTATAGAAGTTATCGAAATGTGACTAAATGGACAAATTGTGCTTATTGGAGCCTGAAACGCTCTAAAACAACGATTTGTCAACTTTGGTTGAAACCCTTAGGAATCCCAGCTGTATGCAAGATTCCTCTTAAAACTCGAAGTTTGTGGTAGATAGACTGAAATCAGCCAATTTCTATATTTTATCCATATTTTAACTAAAAACGACGAAAAAACTCAATTTATGCATTTTCATTATACTCTTGAAGAATGCAACCTATAATTCTTATTTTTCGACGGAGGGTGTAACTTCTATAGAAGATATCGAAATGTGACGAAATGGACAAATTGTGCTTATTGGAGCCTGAAACGCTCTAATACAACAATTTGTCAACTTTGGTTGAAACCCTTAGGAATCCCGGCCGTATGCAAGATTCCTCTTAAAACTGGAAGTTTGTGGTAGATAGACTGAAATCAGCCAATTTCTAATTTTATGCATATTTTAACCAAAAACGACGAAAAAACTCAATTTATGCATTTTCATTATATTCATGAAGAATGCAACCTATAATTCTTATTTTTCGACGCAGGGTGTAACTTCTATAGAAGTTATCGAAATGTGACGAAATGGACAATTTGTGCTTATTGGAGCCTGAAACGCTCTAAAACAACGATTTGTGCAATTTGGTTGAAACCCTTAGGAATCCCAGCCGTATGCAAGATTCCTCTTAAAACTGGAAGTTTGTGGTAGATAGACTAAAATCAGCCAATTTCTATATTTTATGCATATTTAAACCAAAAACGACCAAAAAACTCAATTTATGCATTTTCATAATACTCTTTCAGAATGCACACTAACATTATTATTTTTCAACGGTTGGTGTAACTTCTAAAGTAGTTATCGAAATGTGACGAAATGGACAAATTGTGCTTATTGGAGCCTGAAACGCTCTAAAACAACGATTTGTCAACTTTGGTTGAAACCCTTAGGAATCCCAGCCGTATGCAAGATTCCTCTTAAAACTGGAAGTTTGTGGTAGATACACTGAAATCAGCCAATTTCTATATTTTATGCATATTTTAACCAAAAACGACGAAAAAACTCAATTTATGCATTTTCATTATACTCTTGAAGAATGCAGCCTATAATTCTTATTTTTCAACGGAGGGTGTAACTTCTATAGAAGTTATCGAAATGTGACGAAATGGACAAATTGTGCTTATTGGAGCCTGAAACGCTCTAAAACAACGATTTGTCAACTTTGGTTGAAACCCTTAGGAATCCCGGCCGTATGCAAGATTCCTCTTAAAACTGGAAGTTTGTGGTAGATAGACTGAAATCAGCCAATTTCTATATTTTATGCATATTTTAACCAAAAACGACCAAAAAACTCAATTTATGCATTTTCATAATACTCCTTCAGAATGCACACTAACATTATTATTTTTCAACGGTTGGTGTAACTTCTAAAGTAGTTATCGAAATGTGACGAAATGGACAAATTGTGCTTATTGGAGCTAGAAACGCTCTAAAACAACGATTTGTCAACTTTAGTTGAAACCCTTAGGAATCCCGGCCGTATGCAAGATTCTTCTTAAAACTGGAAATTTGTGGTAGATAGACTAAAATCAGCCAATTTCTATATTTTATGCATATTTTAACCAAAAACGACCAAAAAACTCAATTTATGCATTTTCATAATACTCTTTCAGAATGCACACTAACATTATTATTTTTCAACGGTTGGTGTAACTTCTAAAGTAGTTATCGAAATGTGACGAAATGGACAAATTGTGCTTATTATAGCCTGAAACGCTCTAAAACAACGATTTGTCAACTTTGGTTGAAACCCTTATGAATCCCAGCCGTATGCAAGATTCCTCTTAAAACTGGAAGTTTGTGGTAGATAGACTGAAATCAGCCAATTTCTATATTTTATGCATATTTTAACCATAAACGACGAAAAAACTCAATTTATGCATTTTCATTATACTCTTGAAGAATGCAGCCTATAATTCTTATTTTTCAACGGAGGGTGTAACTTCTATAGAAGTTATCGAAATGTGACGAAATGGACAAATTGTGCTTATTGGAGCCTGAAACGCTCTAAAACAACTATTTGTCAACTTTGGTTGAAACCCTTAGGAATCCCGGCCGTATGCAAGATTCCTCTTAAAACTGGAAGTTTGTGGTAGATAGACTGAAATCAGCCAATTTCTATTTTGTATGCATATTTTTACCAAAAACGACGAAAAAACTCAATTTATGCATTTTCATTATACTCTTGAAGAATGCAACCTATAATTCTTATTTTTCGACGGAGGGTGTAACTTCTATAGAAGTTATCGAAATGTGACGAAATGGACAAATTGTGCTTATTGGAGCCTGAAACGCTCTAAAACACCGATTTGTCAACTTTGGTTGAAAGCCTTAGGAGTCCCGGCCGTATGCAAGATTCCTCTTAAAACTGGAAGTTTGTGGTAGATAGACTAAAATCAGCCAATTTCTATATTTTATGCATATTTTAACCAAAAACGACCAAAAAACTCAATTTATGCATTTTCATAATACTCTTTCAGAATGCACACTAACATTATTATTTTTCAACGGTTGGTGTAACTTCTAAAGTAGTTATCGAAATGTGACGAAATGGACAAATTGTGCTTATTGGAGCCTGAAACGCTCTAAAACAACGATTTGTCAAGTTTGGTTGAAACCCTTAGGAATCCCAGCCGTATGCAAGATTCCTCTTAAAACTGGAAGTTTGTGGTAGATAGACTGAAATCAGCCAATTTCTATTTTTTATGCATATTTTTACCAAAAACGACGAAAAAACTCAATTTATGCATTTTCATTATACTCTTGAAGAATGCAACCTATAATTCTTATTTTTCGACGGAGGGTGTAACTTCTATAGAAGTTATCGAAATGTGACGAAATTTACAAATTGTGCTTATTGGAGCCTGAAACGCTCTAAAACAACGATTTGTGCAATTTGGTTGAAACCCTTAGGAATCCCAGCCGTATGCAAGATTCCTGTTAAAACTGGAAGTTTGTGGTAGATAGACAGAAATCAGCCAATTTCTATTTTTTATGCATATTTTAACCAAAAACGACGAAAAAACTCAATTTATGCATTTTCATTATACTCTTGAAGAATGCAACCTATAATTCTTATTTTTCGACGGAGGGTGTAAGTTCTATAGAAGTTATCGAAATGTGACGAAATGGACAAATTGTGCTTATTGGAGCCTAAAACGCTCTAAAACAACGATTTGTCAACTTTGGTTGAAACCCTTAGGAATCCCAGCCGTATGCAAGATTCCTAGTAAAACTGGAAGTTTGTGGTAGATAGACTGAAATCAGCCAATTTCTATATTTTATGCATATTTTAACCAAAAACGACGAAAAAACTCAATTTATGCATTTTCATTATACTCTTGAAGAATGCAGCCTATAATTCTTATTTTTCAACGGAGGGTGTAACTTCTATAGAAGTTATCGAAATGTGACGAAATAGACAATTTGTGCTTATTGGAGCCTGAAACGCTCTAAAACAACGATTTGTCAACTTTGGTTGAAACCCTTAGGAATCCCAGCCGTATGCAAGATTCCTCTTAAAACTGGAAGTTTGTGGTAGATAGACTGAAATCAGCCAATTTCTATATTTTATGCATATTTTAACCAAAAACGACGAAAAAACTCAATTTATGCATTTTCATTATACTCTTGAAGAATGCAGCCTATAATTCTTATTTTTCAACGGAGGGTGTAACTTCTATAGAAGTTATCGAAATGTGACGAAATAGACAATTTGTGCTTATTGGAGCCTGAAACGCTCTAAAACAACTATTTGTCAACTTTGGTTGAAACCCTTAGGAATCCCGGCCGTATGCAAGATTCCTCTTAAAACTGGAAGTTTGTGGTAGATAGACTAAAATCAGCCAATTTCTATATTTTATGCATATTTTAACCAAAAACGACCAAAAAACTCAATTTATGCATTTTCATAATACTCTTTCAGAATGCACACTAACATTATTATTTTTCAACGGTTGGTGTAACTTCTAAAGTAGTTATCGAAATGTGACGAAATGGACAAATTGTGCTTATTGGAGCCTGAAACGCTCTAAAACAACGATTTGTCAACTTTGGTTGAAACCCTTAGGAATCCCAGCCGTATGCAAGATTCCTCTTAAAACTGGAAGTTTGTGGTAGATAGACTGAAATCAGCCAATTTCTATTTTTTATGCATATTTTTACCAAAAACGACGAAAAAACTCAATTTATGCATTTTCATTATACTCTTGAAGAATGCAACCTATAATTCTTATTTTTCGACGGAGGGTGTAACTTCTATAGAAGTTATCGAAATGTAACGAAATGGACAAATTGTGCTTATTAGAGCCTGAAACGCTCTAAAAAAACGATTTGTGCAATTTGGTTGAAACCCTTAGGAATCCCAGCCGTATGCAAGATTCCTCTTAAAACTGGAAGTTTGTGGTAGATAGACTAAAATCAGCCAATTTCTATATTTTATGCATATTTTAACCAAAAACGACGAAAAAACTCAATTTATGCATTTTCATTATACTCTTGAAGAATGCAACCTATAATTCTTATTTTTCGACGGAGGGTGTAACTTCTATAGAAGTTATCGAAATGTGACGAAATGGACAAATTGTGCTTTTTGGAGCCTGAAACGCTCTAAAACAACGATTTGTCAACTTTGGTTGAAACCCTTAGGAATCCCGGCCGTATGCAAGATTCCTCTTAAAACTGGAAGTTTGTGATAGATAGACTGAAATCAGCCAATTTCTATATTTTATGCATATTTTAACCAAAAACGACGAAAAAACTCAATCTATGCATTTTCATTATACTCTTGAAGAATGCAGCCTATAATTCTTATTTTTCAACGGAGGGTGTAACTTCTATAGAAGTTATCGAAATGTGACGAAATGGACAAATTGTGCTTATTGGAGCCTGAAACGCTCTCAAACAACGATTTGTGCAATTTGGTTGAAACCCTTAGGAATCCCAGCCGTATGCAAGATTCCTCTTAAAACTGGAAGTTTGTGGTAGATAGACTAAAATCAGCCAATTTCTATATTTTATGCATATTTAAACCAAAAACGACCAAAAAACTCAATTTATGCATTTTCATAATACTCTTTCAGAATGCACACTAACATTATTATTTTTCAACGGTTGGTGTAACTTCTAAAGTAGTTATCGAAATGTGACGAAATGGACAAATTGTGCTTATTGGAGCCTGAAACGCTCTAAAACAACGATTTTTCAACTTTGGTTGAAACCCTTAGGAATCCCAGCCGTATGCAAGATTCCTCTTAAAACTGGAAGTTTGTGGTAGATAGACTAAAATCAGCCAATTTCTATATTTTATGCATATTTTAACCAAAAACGACGAAAAAACTCAATGTATGCATTTTCATTATACTCTTGAAGAATGCAACCTATAATTCTTATTTTTCGACGGAGGGTGTAACTTCTATAGAAGTTATCGAAATGTGACGAAATGCACAAATTGTGCTTATTGGAGCCTGAAACGCTCTAAAACAACGATTTGTCAACTTTGGTTGAAACCCTTAGGAATCCCGGCCGTATGCAAGATTCCTCTTAAAACTGGAAGTTTGTGGTAGATAGACTAAAATCAGCCAATTTCTATATTTTATGCATATTTTAACCAAAAACGACCAAAAAACTCAATTTATGCATTTTCATAATACTCCTTCAGAATGCACACTAACATTATTATTTTTCAACGGTTGGTGTAACTTCTAAAGTAGTTATCGAAATGTGACGAAATGGACAAATTGTGCTTATTGGAGCTAGAAACGCTCTAAAACAACGATTTGTCAACTTTAGTTGAAACCCTTAGGAATCCCGGCCGTATGCAAGATTCTTCTTAAAACTGGAAATTTGTGGTAGATAGACTAAAATCAGCCAATTTCTATATTTTATGCATATTTTAACCAAAAACGACCAAAAAACTCAATTTATGCATTTTCATAATACTCTTTCAGAATGCACACTAACATTATTATTTTTCAACGGTTGGTGTAACTTCTAAAGTAGTTATCGAAATGTGACGAAATGGACAAATTGTGCTTATTATAGCCTGAAACGCTCTAAAACAACGATTTGTCAACTTTGGTTGAAACCCTTATGAATCCCAGCCGTATGCAAGATTCCTCTTAAAACTGGAAGTTTGTGGTAGATAGACTGAAATCAGCCAATTTCTATATTTTATGCATATTTTAACCATAAACGACGAAAAAACTCAATTTATGCATTTTCATTATACTCTTGAAGAATGCAGCCTATAATTCTTATTTTTCAACGGAGGGTGTAACTTCTATAGAAGTTATCGAAATGTGACGAAATGGACAAATTGTGCTTATTGGAGCCTGAAACGCTCTAAAACAACTATTTGTCAACTTTGGTTGAAACCCTTAGGAATCCCGGCCGTATGCAAGATTCCTCTTAAAACTGGAAGTTTGTGGTAGATAGACTGAAATCAGCCAATTTCTATTTTGTATGCATATTTTTACCAAAAACGACGAAAAAACTCAATTTATGCATTTTCATTATACTCTTGAAGAATGCAACCTATAATTCTTATTTTTCGACGGAGGGTGTAACTTCTATAGAAGTTATCGAAATGTGACGAAATGGACAAATTGTGCTTATTGGAGCCTGAAACGCTCTAAAACACCGATTTGTCAACTTTGGTTGAAAGCCTTAGGAGTCCCGGCCGTATGCAAGATTCCTCTTAAAACTGGAAGTTTGTGGTAGATAGACTAAAATCAGCCATTTTTTATATTTTATGCATATTTTAACCAAAAACGACCAAAAAACTCAATTTATGCATTTTCATAATACTCTTTCAGAATGCACACTAACATTATTATTTTTCAACGGTTGGTGTAACTTCTAAAGTAGTTATCGAAATGTGACGAAATGGACAAATTGTGCTTATTGGAGCCTGAAACGCTCTAAAACAACGATTTGTCAAGTTTGGTTGAAACCCTTAGGAATCCCAGCCGTATGCAAGATTCCTCTTAAAACTGGAAGTTTGTGGTAGATAGACTGAAATCAGCCAATTTCTATTTTTTATGCATATTTTTACCAAAAACGACGAAAAAACTCAATTTATGCATTTTCATTATACTCTTGAAGAATGCAACCTATAATTCTTATTTTTCGACGGAGGGTGTAACTTCTATAGAAGTTATCGAAATGTGACGAAATTTACAAATTGTGCTTATTGGAGCCTGAAACGCTCTAAAACAACGATTTGTGCAATTTGGTTGAAACCCTTAGGAATCCCAGCCGTATGCAAGATTCCTGTTAAAACTGGAAGTTTGTGGTAGATAGACAGAAATCAGCCAATTTCTATTTTTTATGCATATTTTAACCAAAAACGACGAAAAAACTCAATTTATGCATTTTCATTATACTCTTGAAGAATGCAACCTATAATTCTTATTTTTCGACGGAGGGTGTAAGTTCTATAGAAGTTATCGAAATGTGACGAAATGGACAAATTGTGCTTATTGGAGCCTAAAACGCTCTAAAACAACGATTTGTCAACTTTGGTTGAAACCCTTAGGAATCCCAGCCGTATGCAAGATTCCTAGTAAAACTGGAAGTTTGTGGTAGATAGACTGAAATCAGCCAATTTCTATATTTTATGCATATTTTAACCAAAAACGACGAAAAAACTCAATTTATGCATTTTCATTATACTCTTGAAGAATGCAGCCTATAATTCTTATTTTTCAACGGAGGGTGTAACTTCTATAGAAGTTATCGAAATGTGACGAAATAGACAATTTGTGCTTATTGGAGCCTGAAACGCTCTAAAACAACGATTTGTCAACTTTGGTTGAAACCCTTAGGAATCCCAGCCGTATGCAAGATTCCTCTTAAAACTGGAAGTTTGTGGTAGATAGACTGAAATCAGCCAATTTCTATATTTTATGCATATTTTAACCAAAAACGACGAAAAAACTCAATTTATGCATTTTCATTATACTCTTGAAGAATGCAGCCTATAATTCTTATTTTTCAACGGAGGGTGTAACTTCTATAGAAGTTATCGAAATGTGACGAAATAGACAATTTGTGCTTATTGGAGCCTGAAACGCTCTAAAACAACTATTTGTCAACTTTGGTTGAAACCCTTAGGAATCCCGGCCGTATGCAAGATTCCTCTTAAAACTGGAAGTTTGTGGTAGATAGACTAAAATCAGCCAATTTCTATATTTTATGCATATTTTAACCAAAAACGACCAAAAAACTCAATTTATGCATTTTCATAATACTCTTTCAGAATGCACACTAACATTATTATTTTTCAACGGTTGGTGTAACTTCTAAAGTAGTTATCGAAATGTGACGAAATGGACAAATTGTGCTTATTGGAGCCTGAAACGCTCTAAAACAACGATTTGTCAACTTTGGTTGAAACCCTTAGGAATCCCAGCCGTATGCAAGATTCCTCTTAAAACTGGAAGTTTGTGGTAGATAGACTGAAATCAGCCAATTTCTATTTTTTATGCATATTTTTACCAAAAACGACGAAAAAACTCAATTTATGCATTTTCATTATACTCTTGAAGAATGCAACCTATAATTCTTATTTTTCGACGGAGGGTGTAACTTCTATAGAAGTTATCGAAATGTAACGAAATGGACAAATTGTGCTTATTAGAGCCTGAAACGCTCTAAAAAAACGATTTGTGCAATTTGGTTGAAACCCTTAGGAATCCCAGCCGTATGCAAGATTCCTCTTAAAACTGGAAGTTTGTGGTAGATAGACTAAAATCAGCCAATTTCTATATTTTATGCATATTTTAACCAAAAACGACGAAAAAACTCAATTTATGCATTTTCATTATACTCTTGAAGAATGCAACCTATAATTCTTATTTTTCGACGGAGGGTGTAACTTCTATAGAAGTTATCGAAATGTGACGAAATGGACAAATTGTGCTTTTTGGAGCCTGAAACGCTCTAAAACAACGATTTGTCAACTTTGGTTGAAACCCTTAGGAATCCCGGCCGTATGCAAGATTCCTCTTAAAACTGGAAGTTTGTGATAGATAGACTGAAATCAGCCAATTTCTATATTTTATGCATATTTTAACCAAAAACGACGAAAAAACTCAATCTATGCATTTTCATTATACTCTTGAAGAATGCAGCCTATAATTCTTATTTTTCAACGGAGGGTGTAACTTCTATAGAAGTTATCGAAATGTGACGAAATGGACAAATTGTGCTAATTGGAGCCTGAAACGCTCTAAAACAACGATTTGTCAACTTTGGTTGAAACCCTTAGGAATCCCGGCCGTATGCAAGATTCCTCTTAAAACTGGAAGTTTGTGGTAGATAGACTGAAATCAGCCAATTTCTATTTTTTATGCATATTTTAACCAAAAACGACGAAAAAACTCAATTTATGCATTTTCATTATACTCTTGAAGAATGCAACCTATAATTCTTATTTTTCGACGGAGGGTGTAACTTCTATAGAAGTTATCGAAATGTGACGAAATGGACAAATTGTGCTTATTGGAGCCTGAAACGCTCTAAAACAACGATTTGTGCAATTTGGTTGAAACCCTTAGGAATCCCAGCCGTATGCATGATTCCTCTTAAAACTGGAAGTTTGTGGTAGATAGACTAAAATCAGCCAATTTCTATATTTTATGCATATTTTAACCAAAAACGACGAAAAAACTCAATTTATGCATTTTAATTATACTCTTGAAGAATGCAGCCTATAATTCTTATTTTTCAACGGAGGGTGTAACTTCTATAGAAGTTATCGAAATGTGACGAAATGGACAAATTGTGCTTATTGGAGCCTGAAACGCTCTAAAAGAACGATTTGTCAACTTTGGTTGAAACCCTTAGGAATCCCGGCCGTATGCAAGATTCCTCTTAAAACTGGAAGTTTGTGGTAGATAGACTAAAATCAGCCAATTTCTATATTTTATGCATATTTTAACCAAAAACGACCAAAAAACTCAATTTATGCATTTTCATAATACTCCTTCAGAATGCACACTAACATTATTATTTTTCAACGGTTGGTGTAACTTCTAAAGTAGTTATCGAAATGTGACGAAATGGACAAATTGTGCTTATTGGAGCCTGAAACGCTCTAAAACAACGATTTGTCAACTTTAGTTGAAACCCTTAGGAATCCCGGCCGTATGCAAGATTCTTCTTAAAACTGGAAATTTGTGGTAGATAGACTAAAATCAGCCAATTTCTATATTTTATGCATATTTTAACCAAAAACGACCAAAAAACTCAATTTATGCATTTTCATAATACTCTTTCAGAATGCACACTAACATTATTATTTTTCAACGGTTGGTGTAACTTCTAAAGTAGTTATCGAAATGTGACGAAATGGACAAATTGTGCTTATTGGAGCCTGAAACGCTCTAAAACAACGATTTGTCAACTTTGGTTGAAACCCTTATGAATCCCAGCCGTATGCAAGATTCCTCTTAAAACTGGAAGTTTGTGGTAGATAGACTGAAATCAGCCAATTTCTATTTTTTATCCATATTTTAACTAAAAACGACGAAAAAACTCAATTTATGCATTTTCATTATACTCTTGAAGAATGCAACCTATAATTCTTATTTTTCGACGGAGGGTGTAACTTCTATAGAAGATATCGAAATGTGACCAAATGGACAAATTGTGCTTATTGGAGCCTGAAACGCTCTAATACAACAATTTGTCAACTTTGGTTGAAACCCTTAGGAATCCCGGCCGTATGCAAGATTCCTCTTAAAACTGGAAGTTTGTGGTAGATAGACTGAAATCAGCCAATTTCTAATTTTATGCATATTTTAACCAAAAACGACGAAAAAACTCAATTTATGCATTTTCATTATATTCATGAAGAATGCAACCTATAATTCTTATTTTTCGACGCAGGGTGTAACTTCTATAGAAGTTATCGAAATGTGACGAAATGGACAAATTGTGCTTATTGGAGCCTGAAACGCTCTCAAACAACGATTTGTGCAATTTGGTTGAAACCCTTAGGAATCCCAGCCGTATGCAAGATTCCTCTTAAAACTGGAAGTTTGTGGTAGATAGACTAAAATCAGCCAATTTCTATATTTTATGCATATTTAAACCAAAAACGACCAAAAAACTCAATTTATGCATTTTCATAATACTCTTTCAGAATGCACACTAACATTATTATTTTTCAACGGTTGGTGTAACTTCTAAAGTAGTTATCGAAATGTGACGAAATGGACAAATTGTGCTTATTGGAGCCTGAAACGCTCTAAAACAACGATTTTTCAACTTTGGTTGAAACCCTTAGGAATCCCAGCCGTATGCAAGATTCCTCTTAAAACTGGAAGTTTGTGGTAGATAGACTAAAATCAGCCAATTTCTATATTTTATGCATATTTTAACCAAAAACGACGAAAAAACTCAATGTATGCATTTTCATTATACTCTTGAAGAATGCAACCTATAATTCTTATTTTTCGACGGAGGGTGTAACTTCTATAGAAGTTATCGAAATGTGACGAAATGCACAAATTGTGCTTATTGGAGCCTGAAACGCTCTAAAACAACGATTTGTCAACTTTGGTTGAAACCCTTAGGAATCCCGGCCGTATGCAAGATTCCTCTTAAAACTGGAAGTTTGTGGTAGATAGACTAAAATCAGCCAATTTCTATATTTTATGCATATTTTAACCAAAAACGACCAAAAAACTCAATTTATGCATTTTCATAATACTCCTTCAGAATGCACACTAACATTATTATTTTTCAACGGTTGGTGTAACTTCTAAAGTAGTTATCGAAATGTGACGAAATGGACAAATTGTGCTTATTGGAGCTAGAAACGCTCTAAAACAACGATTTGTCAACTTTAGTTGAAACCCTTAGGAATCCCGGCCGTATGCAAGATTCTTCTTAAAACTGGAAATTTGTGGTAGATAGACTAAAATCAGCCAATTTCTATATTTTATGCATATTTTAACCAAAAACGACCAAAAAACTCAATTTATGCATTTTCATAATACTCTTTCAGAATGCACACTAACATTATTATTTTTCAACGGTTGGTGTAACTTCTAAAGTAGTTATCGAAATGTGACGAAATGGACAAATTGTGCTTATTATAGCCTGAAACGCTCTAAAACAACGATTTGTCAACTTTGGTTGAAACCCTTATGAATCCCAGCCGTATGCAAGATTCCTCTTAAAACTGGAAGTTTGTGGTAGATAGACTGAAATCAGCCAATTTCTATATTTTATGCATATTTTAACCATAAACGACGAAAAAACTCAATTTATGCATTTTCATTATACTCTTGAAGAATGCAGCCTATAATTCTTATTTTTCAACGGAGGGTGTAACTTCTATAGAAGTTATCGAAATGTGACGAAATGGACAAATTGTGCTTATTGGAGCCTGAAACGCTCTAAAACAACTATTTGTCAACTTTGGTTGAAACCCTTAGGAATCCCGGCCGTATGCAAGATTCCTCTTAAAACTGGAAGTTTGTGGTAGATAGACTGAAATCAGCCAATTTCTATTTTGTATGCATATTTTTACCAAAAACGACGAAAAAACTCAATTTATGCATTTTCATTATACTCTTGAAGAATGCAACCTATAATTCTTATTTTTCGACGGAGGGTGTAACTTCTATAGAAGTTATCGAAATGTGACGAAATGGACAAATTGTGCTTATTGGAGCCTGAAACGCTCTAAAACACCGATTTGTCAACTTTGGTTGAAAGCCTTAGGAGTCCCGGCCGTATGCAAGATTCCTCTTAAAACTGGAAGTTTGTGGTAGATAGACTAAAATCAGCCAATTTCTATATTTTATGCATATTTTAACCAAAAACGACCAAAAAACTCAATTTATGCATTTTCATAATACTCTTTCAGAATGCACACTAACATTATTATTTTTCAACGGTTGGTGTAACTTCTAAAGTAGTTATCGAAATGTGACGAAATGGACAAATTGTGCTTATTGGAGCCTGAAACGCTCTAAAACAACGATTTGTCAAGTTTGGTTGAAACCCTTAGGAATCCCAGCCGTATGCAAGATTCCTCTTAAAACTGGAAGTTTGTGGTAGATAGACTGAAATCAGCCATTTTCTATTTTTTATGCATATTTTTACCAAAAACGACGAAAAAACTCAATTTATGCATTTTCATTATACTCTTGAAGAATGCAACCTATAATTCTTATTTTTCGACGGAGGGTGTAACTTCTATAGAAGTTATCGAAATGTGACGAAATTTACAAATTGTGCTTATTGGAGCCTGAAACGCTCTAAAACAACGATTTGTGCAATTTGGTTGAAACCCTTAGGAATCCCAGCCGTATGCAAGATTCATGTTAAAACTGGAAGTTTGTGGTAGATAGACAGAAATCAGCCAATTTCTATTTTTTATGCATATTTTAACCAAAAACGACGAAAAAACTCAATTTATGCATTTTCATTATACTCTTGAAGAATGCAACCTATAATTCTTATTTTTCGACGGAGGGTGTAAGTTCTATAGAAGTTATCGAAATGTGACGAAATGGACAAATTGTGCTTATTGGAGCCTAAAACGCTCTAAAACAACGATTTGTCAACTTTGGTTGAAACCCTTAGGAATCCCAGCCGTATGCAAGATTCCTAGTAAAACTGGAAGTTTGTGGTAGATAGACTGAAATCAGCCAATTTCTATATTTTATGCATATTTTAACCAAAAACGACGAAAAAACTCAATTTATGCATTTTCATTATACTCTTGAAGAATGCAGCCTATAATTCTTATTTTTCAACGGAGGGTGTAACTTCTATAGAAGTTATCGAAATGTGACGAAATAGACAATTTGTGCTTATTGGAGCCTGAAACGCTCTAAAACAACGATTTGTCAACTTTGGTTGAAACCCTTAGGAATCCCAGCCGTATGCAAGATTCCTCTTAAAACTGGAAGTTTGTGGTAGATAGACTGAAATCAGCCAATTTCTATATTTTATGCATATTTTAACCAAAAACGACGAAAAAACTCAATTTATGCATTTTCATTATACTCTTGAAGAATGCAGCCTATAATTCTTATTTTTCAACGGAGGGGTGTAACTTCTATAGAAGTTATCGAAATGTGACGAAATAGACAATTTGTGCTTATTGGAGCCTGAAACGCTCTAAAACAACTATTTGTCAACTTTGGTTGAAACCCTTAGGAATCCCGGCCGTATGCAAGATTCCTCTTAAAACTGGAAGTTTGTGGTAGATAGACTAAAATCAGCCAATTTCTATATTTTATGCATATTTTAACCAAAACGACCAAAAAACTCAATTTATGCATTTTCATAATACTCTTTCAGAATGCACACTAACATTATTATTTTCAACGGTTGGTGTAACTTCTAAAGTAGTTATCGAAATGTGACGAAATGGACAAATTGTGCTTATTGGAGCCTGAAACGCTCTAAAACAACGATTTGTCAACTTTGGTTGAAACCCTTAGGAATCCCAGCCGTATGCAAGATTCCTCTTAAAACTGGAAGTTTGTGGTAGATAGACTGAAATCAGCCAATTTCTATTTTTTATGCATTTTTAACCAAAAACGACGAAAAAACTCAATTTATGCATTTTCATTATACTCTTGAAGAATGCAACCTATAATTCTTATTTTTCGACGGAGGGTGTTACTTCTATAGAAGTTATCGAAATGTGACGAAATGGACAAATTGTGCTTATTGGAGCCTGAAACGCTTTAAAACAACGATTTGTGCGATTTGGTTGAAACCCTTAGGAATCCCAGCCGTATGCAAGATTCCTCTTAAAACTGGAAGTTTGTGGTAGATAGACTAAATCAGCCAATTTCTATATTTTATGCATATTTTAACCAAAAACGACGAAAAACTCAATTTATGCATTTTAATTATACTCTTGAAGAATGCAGCCTATAATTCTTATTTTTCAACGGAGGGTGTATTTCTATAGAATTTATCGAAATGTGACGAAATGGACAAATTGTGCTTATTGGAGCCTGAAACGCTCTTAAACAACGATTTGTCAACTTTGGTTGAAATCCTTAGGAATCCCGGCCGTATGCAAGATTCCTCTTAAAACTGGAAGTTTGTGGTAGATAGACTAAAATCAGCCAATTTCTATATTTATGCATATTTGAACCAAAAACGACCAAAAAACTCAATTTATGCATTTTCAT
>CAMDTW010000371.1:0-19478 GCA_945910005.1 Isoperla grammatica | reverse complement strand
CTAGCGTGACCACATATGTTTGTTCGAATACTTAATGGAGCTATGTTTAAAACTTCTGGCTAACAGTTGTCAAGTTATACACGTTGGCCTCCAAAAATGTATGAATGAATAATTTGTGTCGTGTTGAATTAATAATGTTTACATACATTAGAACCCCAACCATTTACAGAGAGGTTTATCGTGCGGCTCAGTCAAGCACACAACATATTGTCGTGTACTGTGACTAACGGTTTACGTTGATAAACGAAGGTTAAGCAATTAATTGTGTGTGTATCAATACAGAATGGCATCGTTGCTTATTTCGATATTTTTTACTTATTCGTTATGATAGACATGTCCATTCTTTTATAAAACATTATCTGTGCTGGGGATTGAAGGGTTGAATCCTGGATAAAAGTAAGTAAAATTTTATTTTTTAATATTACGATGTCATATATAACCGTACCAAGTAATCGCTTCTAGCATTACGCAATCAAGATCGATTAAAAATGCGTTTTAAGTACCTTTTCATGAATTAACCAAAACCTCATGTAAATCTACATGCCAACCTATCTAACATATGTATCTGACGCATTATCAGCTATATATTGATCACCGACAATGGTGCTCAGAAGTAGAGTAAGAATATAAATATAATATGAATATATAAATTCACATTTAGAGTCAACCAACTCAGTAACAAGACTGATTTTCAGTGGGGGACTTTAATTTAAAGCGACTAAACCAACCCTGTAGGCTCCGAAAACCATCGAAGAGTGACCGTTAACCAATCAAAGATCAACATGTCAAATAATATGGAACATATGAATCAGTGATTGGACAGTGCGAACACACAAATGCCAGAATCAACAAGGCCGGTTCAGAACAACTTTGAATTTATTGAGTGTTTCGTTGCTAGGACGACTCCAAAACTCATCGTTTACTTATTACCGTTTACCTTCTTCGGGTTACTCGGAACTACCACCAACATAATAGGTTATCTTAAGGATAATTCACAATCGATTATAAGGATTATATAATCGATTATAAGGATTATAAGGATAATTCACAATCGATTATAAGGCTTAAGGTGTAAGAAATGTCAAAGCATTAAACCTCTTTCGCCTAAAACCAATTGCCTTACGAAGGGTTGTGACCAGTTGCATTGAAATATTATAAACATTGCAATATTAAGCCATACGCCTTACCACTAACACCTTAAGCCAACGAACCGATTGTGAATCATGCTTAATAACATGTTTCTTCATCATAAAAACACATAATGAGACAACAGAAAATTAAAATGTAACAATTCAATCAACACAAAAACATAATTAATTTCGATTTGTATCTCAATCCACTATAATATTTTTTAGTGGAACCTTCCTTTCTAATTTCACTTTTTATTCAGTATCAATAATTCAGTATCAATATACATCACAGCGTACCGCAACGTTCGTAACAATAACCCATAGTCAAGCTTTACAACTCGCATGACAACATTACATAGAATCTTGGAATATCATTTCACTTCCCGGTAAATCAAATGAAACCTCTCATATATTCATTAAGTCCAAAACGCTCGTTAGGATCCACTAAAAGTGGTGCGTGGACGGTTAATACCCCTCTGTATGATACCCCTCTGTATGATACCCCTCTGTATGATATCACCCTGCCTAGGGGGTAGAACAGGCCATCAACTAGCACGGAAGTGATTGCCATAACGGTTCGTCGAGTAGTTCGCGTGATTCCCGCCTGAGCGCTGCGTGGCTCTTAACTTATTCATCACATGTGGAGTATTCAAATTAATTAAGGCAAAGGGTTTATGGCGAGTTGTAAAAACACCAAAGCATGGAACAAAGAGTTTTAGCTGCGAGTTAATTGAACGACCGTTCATGTTGACGGTTTTTAGCCGCAGTCGTTTGTTATCTGCTCTACCTACTGAAGGTGTGCGTGTGTTGTGGGGTAACATGCTTCACTATGAGACTGTAGACAGTGTTATATTAGGATGAAACCTTGTCAGGTACAACCACGGATATAGCCCGTGATGAGATGCTAGCAATACGGAGGTACAGATATAATGAATGTTGAAAGTGACACCAAATTCTAAGTTTCGTTGGAAAAAGTCGGAATGAACAATCATAAAAATCGCTTGTACAGTGTTTTTTTGTTTTATTATTTATTAATGGCTGAAAATTTAAAAGTGTAAAAATAACATTAGAGAAAAAATTTTGAAAATAAATTATTTTTCAATTGTCTCGAGCAAACAATTCTGAAGATTCCCATGTAAAACAAATGACGACAAAATCGGAAAAATGTCTTCCCAATGCATGATTCAAATTTGTATCAAGTTAGTTTTATTTTATGTAAGAATTATTATATAAGAAGGGGGTCCCGACGCAGGGGTTTTCACTTTCCAGTCACTTCATAGCTACAGCCATGTAGTCGGATATTTGCAAAATTCATTCCAAACAGGAGAATTGATCGGCAGAACTCTTGCATGTAACTCCACCAGGTTGGCGAATGTTTGGTACTACCAACACTATAGAAAGAAACGCATAGTATTCCCCCACTACATCCATGTAACGCGGATAGGGGTGTAGGTTGGTAGGGGCCGTGTCTTAATACCTTGTAGTCATCCAAATAGTTGCCCGAACAACAATGCTCAACAATGAAAGTGACGTCTATAGAAGACGGCAGTGGAGCTGTGATTGGCTGGCAGTGAGTGGAGCTTTGAGATATGCCCTTAGGTCCGAATTCACAAACTTTTTTTAATCGGCCTACTCACTAATCTCGTATTGGTTACCATGGTAACAACTAATCTTCTACCGGGCGCCATTTTTGATCTCTGATTAACAGAAAATCGCCGGATTAAAGTTTGGTGAAATCAACCCTTAGGCCATCTAATGCTCACTTGTTGCCAACGATGCCACGATTCATGTAGTTTATTTAGTAAAATATAACACAGCATAAACGCAAATACATAATTCATTAGTTTTATACATTATATTGTAATCATTTGTACTTATTTTTAGATCGTAGTACTTGATTGATTCAAGCAAATTTCATAAATTTGAAACCCCATGACAAATGGTATCGAACCCTAGACCTGCTAAATAGTTATCAGTGAATCAACCACTGAAGCTTCTGTATTGGAGTGAACCATTGTGTGATTGGGTAATATAATGCGAGAAGCTTCAACAGGGAACAAATTGTATGGACAGAAGTCAATGCATTCGTATTATACCCTGATTGCAAATGGACGCTTTGATTTGTAGAGTGATGGAGGTGTGACCAGAACACAGTACTACATTCAGAGTGAACTGGTTGATGGGTGTGTCATACATTGTGTAAATATGTGAGTAATGTTATATTGGATTAGATGTCTCTGTTTTTACATCCACTGCCCCCTCCCCGCGTTCACCACAAGAAATATCAAAATAATCGATAACTAAGCTCTTCGAATAATTAGTTTAATGAATTGGGATATATATGTTTTGAAGCACTAAAACGAACATAAAATTAATTGATAAGGATAATAGAAGGATACCATCACTTTAGGAAAACATGTTGAATTATGTCAAACGTTATATATGTTAAATTGGATTAGATATCTCTATTTTTACATCCCCTTCCCTCTTCCCGCCTTCACCACAAGAAATATCATAATAGTCCTCCCATTCCTTCTCGTTAGGAATTGGGATATATATGTTTTGCTACACCACTAAAACGAATATCAAAATAGTGGATAAGTATACGACGAGGACTCCATGACTTTAGGAAAACATGTCAATCTCATTTATTGGCAATATTATCGGGCGAACCAAGCCAATACGATGTGAGGAACTAGTGACCTATTTCAAGAGATAGTGAACATTTGAAATGGATGTAAAAATCGTTAACCTCAAAGATAAAGCGCTTACTAATTTATTTTAGAAGACTTAAAACTTAATGGCACATGATGTTAAGAACGGTGCTTTATCCGAGGTATTTAAAAATGCTGTGATTTTATCCGTGAGGATAACTAAATCGTGAAAAATTGTGTATTCATGGATATGAAATGCATTAATTTATCTAATTAGATTTTTTTGGGTTCAATATAGTTAAGCAAGTGAGAATAAACAGATGTAAGGGTTGATGGATTTTGAAATAATTGTTGATTAATTAAATGGTTGGTTGAATGAATGGCTGTTAAATGTTCGTTTCGTTTCGTTTCCGTGTCCGGAACACCGTTCTAGACAACTAATTTCCAAAAATCCACCACTTTTATGGCTTTGTCATTTGCTAAAATTAGATCCTCTATTGTACAAGTCTGCTCTAGATTTGGGCAGACTAGCAGGTGCTGGGGATCCTGAATCTGTCCGCATTCACATGGTTCGTGATCCTCCAGAAATCCCCATTTCCTCATGTTTTCTTTGCATCTCGACACTCCCGTCCGCAATCTGTTGAGTGATTTCCAGGTGATGTATGGAAGTTTAAAACCAGTAAGTAAAAACCTTTTGTAAAACTTTTCACTTTCTTAAATAGGTTCTTCTATCATCATGACAAAAAGAGTTATGTTCGAAAATAGATAATGATGATGATATTTGGGGTTTACGTCCCATGAAAATAAAATTTAGCACATCATTAATGTATTAGACAATTCTAAAGTAAAGTCTTGCAAATAGGCTTCCATTATTAATTTTTTTTTCTTCCTATCCAACTTTCAGTTGGTGCATAAGAATAAAAGAAACAACTTACTTGATTTGTTTGTAGTAATGAATCAGAGAGATGATTCTCTGCCAGAAGATAGAGACTTATAAGTGTCATAACTTTGCGATCATTGTTTGTTCCAGCATAAAAAGTTAAAGTGTCACTGGAATTCAAAAGAGCTCTCGCTAAACTTGGCATGTTTATAGTTTAGTGTTTTTCGCTGGGCGTGAACGTAAGTTCACAGTCACGCCAATATTTAGTGTTCGTCGTATTATAAAGCAGAGTTATGGTAACAAAATTTGATTAATCTTTCCCAAAGTATTTGGGATTATGTTAATCTTAAACAGAATACAGAACGATTCTTCAACGTTTCATCAAGACATGTGTATGAAGCTTGAAGTCACGTGGGTGTTTTTTTTTTAGCTATATAATTAAAACAAAAGTTATGGAGTTTACGCCAATACTGTACATTATAATTGTCATTCACTTATCAAGGTGTACATCCATATTTTGTGATCCGCTAATTTACCTTATTGAACAGTTTTTTTGTTCCATCGAAATTTGTTTCGAGATGTCATGACATTAGTTCATACAAATATATTTAACTCTAACATCTAAGGTTATAACGGTTTTCATAGATTTCTGAACTTTCGTACGACTGTCGAGTAGTTAGTAAAAATAACAGCAAGTATATCAAATAATAATTTAAAATTGGAGAGCAGCTACTCGCAATTAGTGTGTGTTATGAAGTAAGTGGTAAGTAGTAAGTAGTACAAATTAATGTGCTAAGTAGTAAGTAGTAAGTTATAAGTAGTAAGTAGTAAGCAGTAAGTAGTAAGTAGTACTAATAATTAATGTGCTAAGTAGTAAGTAATAAGTAGTAAGTAGTAAGTAGTAAGTAGTAAGTAGTAAGTAGTAGGTAGTATGTAGTTAGTAGTAAGTAGTACTAATTAATGTGCTAAGTAGTAAGTAGTAAGTAATAAGTAGTAAGTAGTAAGTAGTAAGTAGTAAGTAGTAAGTAGTAAGTAGTAAGTAGTAAGTAGTACTAATTAATGTGCTAAGTAGTAAGTAGTAAGTAGTAAGTAGTAAGTAGTAAGTAGTAAGTAGTAAGTAGTACGTAGTAAGTAGTAAGTAGTACTAATTAATGTGCTAAGTAGTAAGTAGTAAGTAATAAGTAGTAAGTAGTAAGTAATAAGTAGTAAGTAGTAAGTAGTAAGTAGTAAGTAGTAAGTAGTAAGTAGTAAGTAGTACTAATTAATGTGCTAAGTAGTAAGTAGTAAGTAATAAGTAGTAAGTAGTAAGTAGTAAGTAGTAAGTAGTAAGTAGTAAGTAGTAAGTAGTAGGTAGTATGTAGTTAGTAGTAAGTAGTACTAATTAATGTGCTAAGTAGTAAGTAGTAAGTAATAAGTAGTAAGTAGTAAGTAGTAAGTAGTAAGTAATAAGTAGTAAGTAGTAAGTAGTAAGTAGTAAGTAGTAAGTAGTAAGTAGTAGGTAGTATATAGTTAGTAGTAAGTAGTACTAATAATGGGCTTAGTAGTAAGTAGTAAGTAATAAGTAGTAAGTAGCAAGTAGTAAGTAGTAAGTAGTAAGTAGTAAGTAGTACTAATTAATGTGCTAAGTAGTAAGTAGTAAGTAGTAAGTAGTAATAAGTAAGTAGTACTAATTAATGTGCTAAGTAGTAAGTAGTAAGTAGTAAGTAGTAATTAGTAAGTAGTAAGTAGTAAGTAGTAAGTAGTAAGTAGTAGGTAGTATGTAGTAAGTAGTTAGTAGTACGTAGTAAGTAGAAAGTAGTAAGTAGTAAGTAGAAAGTAGTAAGTAGTAAGAAGTAGGTAGTAAGTAGTAAGTAGTAAGTAGTAAGTAGTAAGTAGTAAGTAGTAAGTAGTAAGTAGTAAGTAGTAAGTAGTAGTAGTAAGTAGTAAGTAGTTAGTAGTAAGTAGTACTAATTAATGTGCTAAGTAGTAAGTAGTAAGTAGTAAGTAGTAAGTAGTAAGTAGTAAGTAGTAAGTAGTAAGTAGTAAGTAGTAAGTAGTAAGTAGTAAGTAGTAAGTAATAAGTAGTAAGTAGTAAGTAGTAAGTAGTAATAATTAATGTGCTAAGTAGTAAGTAGTAAGTAGTAAGTAGTAAGTAGTAAGTAGTAAGTAGTAAAAGTAAGTAGTAAGTAGTTAGTAGTAAGTAGTACTAATTAATGTGCTAAGTAGTAAGTAGTAAGTAGTAAGTAGTAAGTAGTAAGTAGTAAGTAGTTAGTAGTAAGTAGTAAGTAATAAGTAGTAAGTAGTAAGTAGTAAGAAGTAAGTAGTAAGTATTAAGTAGTAAGTAGTAAGTAGTAAGTAATAAGTCTAGTAACTAGTAACTAGTAAGTAGTAAGTAGTAAGTAGCAAGTAGTAAGTAGTAAGTAGTAAGTATAGTAACTAGTAACTAGTAACTAGTAAGTAGTAAGTAGTAGAGCGAGGCTCACCTTTGTGTAGACTCCCGCGCTGGACAGCTCGTTCTCGATGACCATGATGATGATGCCGAACATGCCCATGACGAGGGCGTAGTCGCTGATCCTCTTCCTCTTCTCGAAGAGCGCCTTGCGTCGACCCAGTCGGTAGCCGACACTCGGCTTAGCCTTGCCGGACCCGTTGCTGTCCATGGAGGCCCCCTTGAAGGCGCCACCTCCAAGGGCGCGCTCCTCCGTGTAGCGGGGGTACTCCGAGTGGACGCCCACCAGCGCCACCCCCGCCTCCTCACCGCCCCCGACGCCGCCGCCGCCGCCTCCGCTGTTGGCTGTCGCCTTCATCGCGGCTGGGATGGACAGCGTAGACACTGGCTTCCGGAGCTGTGGGACAAACACATGGGTTACAATCATTATTCCACACCGATAGAGGTGTCTAGTTCGGGAGGTCGCCGGTTCGATTCCGGCCACCGGCAGTTCTGACTGAAGGTTTTTCCGAGGTTTTCCTTAGTCGTAAAGGCAAATGCTGGGATTGAGTCCTACTAACAGCCCTCGGACATTCCTTCCCAACTATCCAAACACCTTAATAACCTAGTTAGTCACCTCAAGAGGGGCACATCAGGTGAAGCTGGAGTGCACCCTATAACGGGTATTCCTACGAAAAATTATTATTATTATTATTCATTATTCCCTTCCAGAACGCTTCGTAGGTAACCATGCTGCAGGGTAAACAGCTGGTGTGCCCCTATTAAGATGACTTACTAGGTACGTCAATGTGTTATATTGTTGGAAAGGAATGTCTTAATAAGAGTTCACCTTTTGGCTGAGAAACATCGCAAAAAATCCTCCAGTCCAGATTGCCGGTGTCCAGAATCGAACCGGCGTCGTCCGGATAAGCGAGCTGTTTTAAACATTGTCTGATTTCATAGATATTGAATTTATTTTAATCACATTTCAATATATTTCGTAGAATTAAGTCTTCATTCCAGAAATTTGAATTTAAAAGGGCGAGAAAACCGAAATAAAAACGATTTCTCACAATTTTTACTTATTAAAATATGATAAAAACTTGACAAAAAATTCATTCATCACTATACTAGGTAACATTAAAAGTTGATCCTCTTAAAATAGAATTTAACAAGAACCAACGCAGCATAACATACATTGCATGTGTTTACTCAGTAATAAATAACAAACGCTGAATTCCGAGGAAGTTTTCATTACAACAAAACAAACATCGAAACTCGATGTCGCAATGGTTTTACCACTTTATATTGATGCTGACCGAAGTTGCTCTATCAGGCTGAATAATGCTCACACATTGTGGCCACAAACTAACAAGGGTTTATCTTATCTATCCACCCAGGCCAACAGTCGGTATCTTCGTTAATCTAGAAAATACGTTACTTTTAACGGTTTTCTGTTAGAAAAACTGCTGTTGTTTGGGGTTCTTTAGAAAAACGATACAAAGCTCTTCACCGTATTGGAAGCAACAAATAAAGAGAATTTTCTTAACGTGGTCTATTACTAATATAGGTCCCTGATCAAATTGTAGCATTAATTTTGTTGTATAAGAAACACGGAAATCATTAGTGTCAGTGATTCTTGGGCAACTCGTTCAACCAGATTAGTTCCCATATTTTATACAATAAATATTGCGCAAGTAAACCTTTTTCACAATTTCTCAATTGTACCAAACCAATATATTTATTCATCGATAAAACACTTAAAATGTTACCAATTTAAAATGTTGTTTTTGAACGAATATTTGTGAAATGTTTCAAGTGCCACCTGGAGCAAATTTCATCTTTTTAAATATCCATACAATTACACTTATAGAGAGTGGAACTAAAATAAGGTCATACTAAATGTTCAAAACAAATTTAACATTTGTTTTGTGGCGTATTACTCTAGCAAAGTCAAATTGTGCTTAATTTGACTTTGCAATGCCAAATCGAGAGTAATAAACCTACGAAAAATTTAAAAATTAGTTCTACGAACATTTGGTATTACCTTATTTTAGTTCCATTCTCTGTAAGTGTATTTGTGTGAATATTTAAGAAAAGAAAATTTGCTCTGCTTTGCAAAATCCAAGCTAACAATAACAGTTTAAAAAAATGTATTTAATATTTTGAGTATTTTATTCTGAATATTATGGAATGTGGAACGAGTTTCGTGGTTTGTTGGACATACTTTATATACCAAAATATTTCTAAAAGTCTGCAAAAGCTCTGGGTCATGGTTTTGAATTGACATAATGTACATTTCTGTCATGATGCCGCTGCTTACGGTTCGAGCTGTCAATCAGAGTTAGGGGTTGAGGGATGGAGGTTGGGTAAGTGGTTTGTTTGCCGCGGTTGAAGGTTCAAAGAATCAACCCTTGTCGCTCTCGCTGGTCATAAAATAAGCAGAAAATCCTCTTTATGAACACAAAACATATAATGAGAATTTTAACATTAGTTTCTGTAAGAGGCTTTGCGGTGTCATTGTCTAGATTATTTTCGGTACTGAGTGGAAACCGTAATGTTCTTTGTGATGTAAGTACCTTATTTAAATTTGTCAGCTTTTCACTACCGGAGGTAGAACTACACCGTGGGTTTTAGCAAAACTCTTTTGAAAGGTCGTTCAATGAAGTCAACGCTGGAGCTTTTACCACTGTTGATAAAATTACAAGTATTAAACAAAAAAAATAAGGGATGAAGTCAGAGTGATCCTTTAGTAACCTCATTGTTTTTCACATTAACAACTGTCAAAACCGCGTAATGGATTTGTATGATAAATGTATGTGTCACGTAAGGATTAAATACTGTTTACATTTTCGGATAACAATGCCATGAATATACTGTAAAATGTAATGAATGAAAGGTTTTATGTAAACTTTTAAAATATCCCCAAATATCTATATCACCGTTTATTATGATTTGTTATCTCAATTTATTATTAAAATCATAAATCTGTGCTGAAACTCGTTACTCATACCATGATTAATAAGAATAGGGAACCAAAGTTTTGAAGGCGGGAAGCAAAATGGTTCTTTCTGATCTCCGAGCGCATAGCAATTTACATAGTGTCGGAAATGTAACATCGTCGTGTAGTGTCGGAAATGTGTGTGGCAGTATTTTTTGATACACACAAAAGTTATAAAAACAAGTTACATTTAAATATGTGACAGTTTATACTGCTCAATATGACGTATCAGTTGGTTAGTGAACGCATTCCAAATGAGTACGAGATATGTGTAACTATGTAACATATTGTTTCCTTGATGTATGCATAGAATTAAAATCTTTGCAATATATTGGCAGTTAATAAATCTATTCCGTAAGTGTCTCAAGTAAAAAGTTAAATTTCATCATATTCGGTATATAATCATATGCTAATTAGACTTATATTGTATTCATCTCACGCAATAGAAATAAAGCAACTATACACGTCATGATACACAACATACGGAATACGAATATCACAATTAACGCATAGTTAGCGCTACACTTCACCGAGAACTCATAAGTACGCGACACATAAAACACTGCTGCCACTACAACGCAATGGAAATAAAATTCCTCAGCACGTCGTCAATAGTGCGAGTGCAATAATTTGTGAAATGGTTGTCACTACTGTACATGATCGCGCTGCAATTGCATTTGCACTGAAACTGCCTAGGGGTAACAAAAGTGTAGAGCGAGTACACCCAGCTAGATAATCAAACAGCAATAAACAGACGGGAATGAAATGTGTTGACACCACAAGTATATTGAAGTTTCTAATGTTCGTTCGCAGTTTTACGTCCAGGGAAAAACGTGTTTTGTTGGAACTGTGCACGGTTACAAAACTCATTTAACGTTAATACGATACTGCTGAAATAGTAAATTACTATAGTTGCCCCAACGAAAGTATTCTGATGCTTACGACACAGCCGAGTCCAAGGTGACAACTTATTTTCTACTTCACTTCCTACCATATAATCTAAACAGGTCCGTTGGGGATAATTTAAGACCTTCCGTTGGTTACCTGTAACGGTGGGTGTGGCCAAACCGCCTGTGTACTCGACTAGGCCGAACCATGCAACCACCATGCATTTGCGAATGTGTGCAAGAACGCCAGGTATCTGTTGATTTTCTTTCAATTGGCGTGGTTGAAAAGGGCAGTAGAATATAACCTGAGATCGGTATGCGAATATATTCGTTGGGACTAGTATACAAGAAATAACGCAAAATTCTCTACGGTCTGACATTATTCGCTTAACTTTTTTACTATTTTTAGGCAATTTCAACCACCAGAGATCGCGGATTCCGCAGGGTAGTCAACATACACCCTTACAAATAACCAACTACAAGTTTTACGATATAAAATGTGTTTTATTTACTTTTTACGATTAGTGAGTATATTTCTCACTCAACGATACAATATGGAAAATGAACTTGTAAAGACATTACGTAAGACTTGGAGCTAAATCCTGTTGATACATAGTTAATCATTATATGAGAAATGCGTATTGTGTGTATACCAATTAATGATCGTATAGCAGAGTCTTGATGGAGGTTTGGTAAACAAAGTCAGGACGACGTATTTGCACAAAAAACTTCAATGTAGGTTCGCTTATAAATACTGGAGTATTGTATTGATTAAGCTGTACTGATTATAATTGGTCGTTTTAATTAATACGTAGTGAATAAAGATGTAGGTACCTACATGGCATTACCATAATTGGTTAAATGTATACATAATTGTAATTAGTATTCTTTTGTTAATTCGCCATTTTGAATCAGATTTTGTTGACGTGATTTGAGTCTCTGACAGGGGATTTATGGACTACGACAAAACACCGTATTTTTTTTTTTTCGAAAAGTTCATAGAGTCATAAATACAAAGAGTAGTAAAACTGGTATACACGGTGTGTTGTTGGTTTTACATTATGAAATGCATATTCCTGTTATCTTTCAATTTGCGTTTTATGAATTAATTTGGAATAAGTGTGAGAGCATAAATGTGTCTTTTTTCAGGTAAACCACGTGTATAATAATTAGATATTTTTTAAGAGGTGTATGAGGTTTGTATATAAAGATCTTTCCAGCAATCGCCTTATCTGTATAATCTTGGGACATAAATTTATTCAGGTGTCACAATCGAATAGATCCCTTGAATTGCCAAGAGCTGTTTTCTCGAGTAAAAGCGCGCTTCGCCACATCCATTGAAAACTTGGGGCTCACATTCACAACCATATTGTTATAGGGAACCAAAGTTTTGAAGGCGGGAAGGTTTTTGGCTCACACTGGTCCGCGCGTCCATAAGAGTAAGCATGGAACGAAAATGTAACTCGCTGTATCTTTTGGTACACGCAAAAGTTATGAAAACAAATTACATCACATAATTCGACAGTGCATACTGCTCAATATGACCTATCAGTTGGTTACTGAACGCAGCCCAAATTTAAATGAGTACGAGATATGTGTGTGAATGTGTCGAGAATACCACCAAATTAGGCGGACTCGGCGGCTGCCGGCCGAGCGCGGTTGCCACATTGTTTTCACGGGTTGCAATAACATACAATTTTAAACATATTTTTGGCATTTCCATGAAACATTATTGTACTTGACAATTCATGGCAACAGTAGACACATTGCTTATGCAAGTGCAAGTTGTTGTCACGGTCGTAGGCTATAAAAATATGCATACGTTTTTTACTTGAGATTTGTCAACACTGCACTGTACAAACAGCGTTCACTTCAACTCGAAAGTATACCTATATAAACTTGAGATTAATAAAAGTGTTTTATATCATTGTAAAGAGGAAACTTCACAGTTTCTTAGAATGTGCATTTGCTTCTTGTACGTTCTCTGGTACAGGCGGTAGCGCTTGCGAAAAATCTAGTACGGCTTATTTAGATAGGAACGGGAGACGCGTGTGAACCAGTCAACGCCCACTTTGGTTCCCTATTAGGGTGTGTACGATTTCACAATACTTTCCAGCAAATATATTCGGTCTAAGATGATATTACTAGTTTTTGACTCATTGACTGGAACTTTCACGAATATATACCGTGGTAGGCCTATTAATTATTGTGATTCTAAAAATTTGAGTGTAAAAAAAAAATTACAAAATTAAATGAAAATTGTACGTATGATATGGTTCCTACTAAAAATTCTATATTGAAATGTGTAAAAGTAACACATTAAATTTAATTTTAAGAAAGGCTCCGTTATGTTGTATTGTCTCAAATATACAATGAAAAAGTTACTATGTAAAAACAAGTGATTTAGCCTTCATATCAACAAAATCTTTTTTTCAAAAAAAAAAAATGTGTTTAAATCTTGTCACTAATCCCAAAATTGCTCAAAAAGATGATAAAACAGCAGTAATACAATGTTTTTCTAACAACATAATAATTCTACATTATTAACGGTTTGCTAGGTAAACAAGTAATTGTAACCGCCATCTCAAAACCACCAGTGAGTAGACCTAAGTTTTGTTTGCCGCAATAAAATCTTGTCCCGTATATTTCCCGTGCTGCATTGCTATTCCCTGCATGGAGTTTGGCCACTCACTCCACTGATTGCATTTCCTATTCCAGTAATAACCACAATCCCTGGAGATGTGGGTTTATGGCGCGATCGATTAATAAATGAAATAAAATGGTCACCACGCCATTTAAACCTAAATTACACATTTCATGTCTCATATCATTCTAATCAATTTAAAATGTGAGTGATGTTCAATTTCTCATATTTTACTTGCTTTCACTTAATTCATGCAACAAAGGAACTCGCTATGCTATAAAATAAGTGTATTGTGGAACAATTCCGATTCATAATGGGGATCTTCCAAACCATTTCGCCATTACTATCATCTCTTAACTTCTTCATACTACAGAAACTATATGTAGATATATCATAATGTAAAACAAAATGATATACTTTCATAAGTGTATAATACTAAAAAGATTATACAAATAATAATTTGTTTTTAAGTTTCAGCTTGTTCTGTTCATTCTAATGGTTAAGGATATACTATAAACTAATAAAGTAACAAACCTAGATGAAACTAAATGTATTATTTATGTAATCGGCCGGTACAGCTAGCACTACATATCTCCTAATGTATCGGTGTTCATAAAAGTGTGTTACCCAATAGGTTATTTGTGGATACAATCATAACTGTTCATGAACGAAATTAACTCTAATTAATATTTTATTAAATATTATAGTATGATTGCAAAAGTGACATTTCGGTTTTGTTTGATTACAGTACCGGGAATAAACAACGCTTTAAAGTATAGATTTACGCTGAATCCAAAAGGGAGACCGCTTTTGTGTCATTATTAAGGCCGGTTGAGGGCTTAAGGGGAAAAGGGAATACATTTGAACAAAGCTGTCATTCAATTTAATTGTTGTTTGAGGTTTATTACTTGCTATCATCATTATTCCGCTTGACATTTTTATCAACACCGCTACTTTGACAAAATGGACATCACGCGTAGCCCTACTCATATATTCATACACCCGAAAATACATTTTAATGACACGAATGGGGCTGATGTGTGAGGAGGGTGGGGGGAAGGGAGGGGGAATAACAGGGGTGGTTGACTGTGTTTATGTAAATGGTTCATACTATTATGCAATGACGTGTTAATTTCAATTTTACCAGCAAAATTCAACGAACTGTGTCATTATTCATTTAGAACACTTTCCGTTTGGAATAACAAATAATTGGGATATCAAACAACAATAAACATCTACACCACTGAAACGGTTATACTGGTTGAGTTTCTCTATAATAATCAGAATTGTAAATATACCGCAAAATGGCTATCTTGACAGAATAAGTACAGATCAAGGGTTATATTTTTATTCATTCGATCATATATGCATCGGTTATTTATCCCCTCATTAACTTAGGCAACAAATGTATTACATTGATTTAAATTGCCTATGAAAAAGATATATATTTTATAGAAAACGATGAACTATGGGATGTGTGCAACAAAATCAAGCATATTTGCATCGCTTAATGAGCAGGCTTAATAACCATAAAATTATATTTTTCAATTTATTCCCTTGCATTGACTTTATTGGTATTGGAAAAAACAGAGTTTTACAACAAAATAACGAATTGCATACCGTTATTTCATGTAGCGCGCGATGTTTTCATGTATAGACCTAACAAACTATATGCCTACAAGACCGCTCCGCTGCCTTGAGCCGCTGCTGGCTGTCACGTTTGGGCAGGTCACTTCTTGGAAAACTCGACTTTTTTGGAAATTGTCACTTTTTTTTTTTTTTTTTTTTGGTGTCACTTTTTGGAAAACTTTTCAGTTGGAAAAAAGAAAAAAAAAAATTGAAAAAAAAAGTCGGAAAAAAATGTCGAAAAATTTTAAAGTGATGGAAAAATTTTCGAGCTTTTCTATGTACATTTCACGTCAAAGTGTCGTAGATACTTATGTAAAGAAAGAAACTTAAAAGTTGTGTGATTCTGAAAAATGAAAAAAAAAAAATTCATGTTGAAAAATACCTACATTTATGTAATACAAAATATGGAATTTCCTAGACAGCAACAAAATTAAAAACAACATTTACGCGCCATTTAGTGGGCCCTGACATCTTGGGCGTCCGCCATTACGACCATTCTACTTCCTCAATGCACAGCCTTCTCGACGGGTCAATCCGCGATAGAACCTCGGATTGAACCAATGATATTCAACCGCTATAGTAGGCTAGATCACCAGTCCCCCAACCTTCCACTCAGTAGCGAGCGTAGCAATTTGAAGCCATTTTGAAATGGGCAATTTATATGCTAATTTGGACCTTTCAGTACTGCTAGTGCTGCCAATGGCAGAAAGTCGCACTAGAGACTCCTATTCCCGCCTGTGTTATTTGCCCATTTCAAGATGGCTTCTAATTGACACGCTTGTGGTTGCTAGGCTGCGCATCTAGCCTACTATAGCTGTTGAATATCATTGGTATCCCGGCAAAATTATTGAAATCACGTACTATAGTCGAGAAGGCTGTTTATTAAGTACGATTGCAATGGCAGCCTGATGTTCAAAGATGGTGAGAATATAATGGTCTATTGGAGTGCGCTCCATCCCAGCTAAGAGTAATACCAGTGCTCCTAAAATCATCTTGATGACAACGCGAGCGTTCCAATAATCAATCCGCTTCTCATCGAACTCATCTCACGTCGATGGAGATTACTTGTTGAGACGAGAAGAACTTCGCACGAGTTCCAATTGATCAACTTTAAGCTATTGATTAAATAAGTCGGATTTCTTGAATGACAAACTAAGGTTACATTCGAAGAGGAATCTGCGATCAACTGAATGACTTCATGATGATTCTGACGAATGCATCGCGTTTCCTTACGGATTCAACCTTAAAATGAGAATGTCCCTGAATTAATGTAGCAAACAAATAGGGAACCCGTAACTGACGTCACATCAGGACTACAACAATGAAACAAATGAATTGAACTGATGGACAAACAATCAGCTGTCAAAATAATAAAATTGCAACCATAGAAATAAAAACAAGTGTATCAATAGTAACTGCTCGCCATTTAAAACTCTTAATGATAGACAACGACTAAGTGAAAGTTTTGTATATTATGTATTTGTTTGTTTTTTGCTTTGTTTTCCAAAATCAGAAGAAATTATTTTTTGACAGCTTGTTGTTTGTCCATCGATTCAATTCATTTGTTTCATTGTTGTCTTTTGCTGTTGCTAGTGCCCTATAGGCCTAACGTTCTCCATCCAGACATCATCACAGCTGGTTATCCTAGACTACTTATGTACAGTGTCCTTATGTATTTGATACTTCCCCATCTAGGTCTGGGGTAGAATGTGTCCCAGAGTAACTCTTCCTGTCGTAAGAGGTGACTTAAAGGCATACATTGTATGACCTAGCAGTCGTGTACGTCGTAAAACAAAACAAAATTAATAAATAAATATAAATGGGTTTTATGCGGGATATTCAAATCGTAGCTATACCTGCGTTGTTCGGTAAATCGATTACAACAATTGAAATATGAATTTGTGTAAGCTGAATTATAGTTGGTGGGTAGAATTCGCCCAATCCTCTAATGTTAGTTTGTGCATAGGTCACAGTTACGTTGCAGTTCAATCCAAAACATTTTCCTTAACTTACACATAAATAATTTTGAAAATTCATCATTTCGCGTGCAATGTAATTATGTAACTAGTTAAGAAATGACTTTGTTTGCAATACAAATGCTCATGCGAATAGGAATTTATTGAGTTTTTCTACAATATTTCACATTCCATATCTATTTTCTCTAAACATATCGAAAAAATCGTGGTTTTATTTGATTCTATGAGATATGAACATTTTTGTAAAAAGGGATAACCGGATGTGCCAAACCAATAATATTTACCTCGAACGCGAATTTCCGCCCGGATCGTACCCGCACAGCCTTAAAGAATATTGTATTTTTATGGACACAATGCCATGCGTTACATATGCATATTTAATGTATTTATTTGAGCACGCCCGAACAAACAATCCTTCTGTAATTGCTTCATTTTCGGGCCCACATGTATATTGCAATGTTAGGGTCCGCTACTGCGTTCTAGTTTCAGACATAACACAAGTGAAAAATACATTTTCTAGGTCAAAAGGCAATTTGCTTGGCGCGGTATGTTATAGGGATAATGAAATCATGCTCTAGCCAGTCCTTGATGTTCTTAGCAAATTGCATTCCTCGCGTAAAACCTAACATAACGCACACGCACACAAAACATAAAGTGAATTATATGTCAGTTGTGTAATTGAAAAATAGCGGCAAGTTATAGAGCGTCATGTATTAAGTTTAATGACAGAATGGGAGGTCCGAGTGGGGTTTTGTACATTGCGAGTTTCATTACGTGTTTTATAGCTTAAAATAATGTTTCGCAAATTAGTGCACTTGCTTTAACGTAGCGTAACTTAGTGAGGAGAACACGACTATCATAATAGTATGCAGAATCTCAAACACTATGGCTGGCGCTGATCATTCCGTAGTTGAAGAGCGGTTTGTTACCAAACCATATTTAAACAAGCATATTATCTACGGTACATGGATGTTTTCTAATAGTTTTAGCTTCCTGTACTTTGAAACTATACAATCATTCTATAAAATTCATAAATTTACAATAGCATATCCTCCAAATAAAATAAAATGCTAGTTTACTTTTTTAACCGGAAAAATAATTACAAATATGTTCAGAACTGTATGCAAGATATGTTAATATTTAAATCTTTATGTTACAACACATTATCACGAGACTAAACTGAAAAAGAAAGAAGTTAATGAACAATGCCCCAAAAAGATTGTGAAATGAGTTTTATGACACGTTGCGTTAATTGACTTGAACTAGAATACAAAATCTTTACATGTATAGGGCACATAAATAATCCAGTTTCAATCCTTTAATTTTGAAGGAAAAGTAATAATCGGTTGTATTTAAACAAAATGACCAGTGGCAAACTGAAAATTATAAATATACATAACACATTAATCTGTTCCTTTTCTCAGTTTGATGATATTTCATTTAAATGTTTAGTAACAAGTGAATAATTCATATACTATGTATCAGGGGCGTCGAACGTTTTTGATATAAGGGTGGGGGGGGGGGGGCATTTCAGACTCTATTTGATGGCAAATAGAACGGGATAAAATAAGTTGGTTTATATAATATCTATTAACTCTCCACAATCCACTAGTTATCCTCTCGCATCGTTTAATTTGTACTCGCAACGATGTAGTTGATGTGATATAACTTGGGTCAGGGACGAAACCCCAGCCGCCGGAGGCAATTTCGCCGTAGGCGAAAAAAAAAATTGTTCCTGAATTATATTTGGTGGCTTAGAAAGCGTTATGAGAAAAAACAAACAACAAATACACATTCCTGCTATTGTTGAGTTGTTTCTTCCCTGGAAATGAATTGATCCGACCAAGGACCACATACATGATATAATATCGCTTTTCAAATCTAAAATATGCCCCTAATATGCCTCTATTGCATGGAAGTTAGGGGGCAATGCCTCCCTGCCCCTCCCCCCTGTTACGACGCCACTGCTATACATTAAGGCAGGCATATGCAATCTCCCACACTCATTCTGTTTTATAACTGAACATGACACAATTAAAAGACGAATTTAATCACAATCAAAACTAGGTGGCTATTTCAGGAATGTCCTTCGAGATTGAACTAGCGTTTAGGTTGGCAAGCCTAGAGCAAAACGCTCAGCGGTCATCCAGGTTATCTTCCAAGCAGGAAACCTGCACCGTACTTCACATCGCTGCGTAGGTCAAGTCGTTCAATTTTATATGTTATAAAATCAAATCGCCTCTCAGTTTCCGTTCTGAAATAGTAGATAA
>CAMDTW010000370.1:41451-63451 GCA_945910005.1 Isoperla grammatica | reverse complement strand
TCATGGACGAATGAATTTAACACGGCAGAGAGAAACTCGGGTAGAGGCAGCTGCGAGGAAAGCCGCAAATCAGGGACGAATGAATTTAACACGGCAGAGAGAAACTCGGGTAGAGGCAGCTGCGAGGAAAGCCACAAATCAGAGGCGAGTAGAGTTGTCGCGCCAGGTAGAATCTCTGGCAAACACAACTACACGAAAGAAACGTGACGCAGTATCACGACAAAAAGCCAGGTCAGGTTTTACTGATGCATCACTAAAACTTAAGTTTGAAGAATATATGGGGAAGTTGCAATGGGCATCGTGTAGCGAGTGTCAAGTGAGATTTCCCGGTTTGAAGATAGTTTCTGGAGTGTGCAGTGCATGCAAGCGGTCACCTGGCCTTTTCACGGCCGCTAACAATATGTACCCTGGTGTTGTTCCCCATCAGCTTTCTTCTCTGTCAATGATCGAGTCGTTATTAATTGCCCGTATACATCCCGTTGTTTCTGTTTACCAAGTACGAGGTCAGCAATTTGCCTACAGTGGAAACGTCATAAATTTTCCACAAGACGTCGGCTCCTTTGCCAAAGATTTACCCAATTCTCTTGACACTTTGACTTCGGTCATTGTTGTTCGTCGTATTTCTTCTACTGACGACAACATTGCCGATTTCAATGTTTGTTCCACACGTTTACGTAATGCTCTGTTGTGGCTCAAGGCAAACCACAGGTATTACAGTGATATTTCAATTGATGATGATGCTCTCTCCAAATTGCCAAAGAATGGTAATGTGTACGGGGTACTCAAGTACATGCAGATGGACGGGGAAGAAGGCGGCACGTTGCAAGTTTCAGCTGAAGACAGTAATGTTGAGTACAACTGTGTACCTCAACTGTTGCCGCTCAACCAGCAAGAACGAATTGCCAACGCCCTTCGAACAGAACCAGTGTCATGGCCCAATATGGGTGAAAGCCCAATAAATGAGTTTACCACAGAAGGTTACATAGTTCAGGCTTTCCCTACTCTGTTTCCCACTGGTAACTGTGATTTACGAGACTCGTCCAGGCTACGCCCAATTAAAGCAGTTCAATATTTCCAATATTTAATGAGATTTGGTGATGGACGTTTTTCTAAAGATAGCCGATTTCGTTTCTTTGCCCTGAACTCGGTTTTGCGTTGGAATGCAATCAGCCAAGGGAATATCCTCGTAAAAAAAGTAGACTTGGATGGGAAAACATCTGCACAATTGAAAAGCATGCTCGAAACCAATCCAAATTTGGCAAATAAGATAATGTTCTTTTCATCCTCTCTCAGAATTACCAAAAGCTATTGGTTCAAGAGGTCATCTGAACTAAAAGACATGGTCGAATTTCTCGGTTGCCCAACTGTTTTTTTAACTTTAAGTGCAGCAGATCTTCACTGGCCCGAATTGTACGACATTCTTGCTCCCGGTGTCGACTTTGAAACGATGTTGCCAGCGTCTGCATCTCGTTTGAGGTCCCGACTTCTTTGTGAGAATCCACTTATAGTTGCTTGGTTCTTCCAGGAAAGAGCTGGATTCTATATCAAGTATTTACTTGAACCAAAGTTCAATGTGAAGGACTACTGGTATCGTTATGAGTGGCAACATCGTGGTAGTAGCCATGTACACGGTTTGTTGTGGTTAGATGGAGCTCCAGACGTAGAAAACCTTTCTTTAAACAATACTGACGACGCACAATGTGCTACAGAATACTTCCATTCTCTCGTGTCCACGATCAATCCAGGTCTGAATCATCCACCAGCTATTGTTCATCCGTGTGATAAGCGGAACAGTGATGTGATCGACCTCGACAAGGACTTGATTGAGATATTAAATAAAGTTCAGCGCCACACGAAATGCACAGAAAACTACTGTCTAAGGAGAAACAAAAAGACAGGAGTTATTTCTTGTCGCTTCAAGTTCCCCTTCCGGCTGTGTCCTACCACAAACTTGTCCTACAACGAGGCGGGTAATCTACAGTTAGAAACCGAAAGGAATGATCCTCTTCTAAATAGGTATAACCAGTTTATTATCCAATCATGGAGGGCAAATATTGACATACAGGCAGTGGTGTCGAAGCAAGCAGTCATTAACTATATTGCAAAATATACGGCCAAAAGTGAGCCTTAGTCTCAGTCTTTCAAAGACCTCTTATCGAACATCTTAAAGTTGGATGTAAAAGAACATCAACCAGCCAAACTTGCAGTACAGAAACTCATCATACAGTCCATTGCCGAGCGCGATGTATCGGCTCAGGAATGCTGTCATCTTGTTATGAGCTATCCTCTGTATCACTCGAGTAGGGCATTTGTGTCGTTAACGGTTGGTGGAGATAATTGGGTGCCTCTAGCCGACATCGACCACACCGGTGAGGCAGACGGTGCAAAGAGCATACTGACTACGTATCCTTCCCGTCCTCCTTTCATGTCACAGCTAACCCTAATGGATACAGCATCTCAGTACTACTTTAGGAAAAGATGGATACTTCGAAGGAAAGCGGCTGTGGTGAGAGTATTTCCCAGGCTTAGCCTCGGTGAGGATCACAAGAAGAACGAGGAATATTACGAGCAACAAGTGATTCTACATTGTTCTTGGAGGGAAATTCTTGAACTCAACCCAATGAATGAACCTTGGGAAACTATATTTAAAAATCGAGACCTAAAGTTACCCAATGACTTAACTGGCGAGCCTGAGAAAGAAAGTGGAGACGAGTGCGAGGAGACTGAGCCAGAAAAGGAGCAGGAAGAGTGGATGAAAATGTCTGCAATGGGACCTAATTGTTCTGTGGCTCTGAGTGAGATCGGGTTGAGAGATTTAGATACATCTTTCCCTTGGTCGAATTCTTATTACAACTATCCCAATATGGAGTTGGTCTCCAATTTTCTCTCCAATATCCAACAATTGGAGTTGGTTGATGAAGAAGTAGTTCTGCCTACTCTAGCCTTTTCCTTTGAGCAGCAGCA
The DNA here is from genome assembly GCA_945910005.1 of Isoperla grammatica. Classification (NCBI taxonomy): domain Eukaryota; kingdom Metazoa; phylum Arthropoda; class Insecta; order Plecoptera; family Perlodidae; genus Isoperla; species Isoperla grammatica. The sequence continues at coordinate 60,487 of CAMDTW010000370.1, read as the reverse complement.
AATTTTAGATCTGCTCACTATCCAAATGTCCTCTGTCGGTGGCCTTAAGAACGATGGTATAGTCAGGCGCGTTATTATTCAGGGTACCGCAGGAACTGGCAAAAGTACTCTTATCAAGGCCATGAGTCAACGCTTGAAAGATGTGTTAGGTAATGAAAGTCTATTGCTGATAGCTCCGACTGGAGTGGCAGCCTTCAACATAAATGGAAGCACTATTCATTCTGCATTACACATTGGCACAAAGTCTTCTACATTTTGTGATTTGACTGGGAAAGAAGCTAGGAAGTTTCAACTAGAAATGCAAAACGTAAACTTTTTAATCATAGACGAATACAGTATGATTGGATGCAATCTGTTGGCAATGATTGACAAGAGATGTCGTCAAGCAAAGCCAAATCTCGCTAAATACCCGTTCGGTAATCTTTTTGTTTATCTGTTCGGAGATATTAAGCAGCTTCCTCCAGTCTGTGACCGTGCTCTGTACAGTGACAAATCTTCCAACTGTGGTCTTTCTAATGAAGGAATGTTGGCATACAGGACGTTTAGTCGATGTTACATACTTTCTGTTGTACAAAGACAGATTGGTGACAATCCGAACCAACAATTGTTTAGGGAAGTCTTATCCAGATTGAGCGACGGCTGTGCAACACTTGACGATTGGAGGGTTCTTCAAACTAGATTTAAAAATTCCTTATGCAATGACGAACAAGTCAGATTTGTCAATTCTCTCCGACTTGAACCAGTAAAGGCAGCTGTGTATTCACACAACATGGAAACATTGGCCGATCTGGGTAAACCCGTGGCAAAAATTAATGCAAAGCACAACTGCAAAACAGCCGCTCAGGGTACGGAAGATGATGCTCAGGGCTTGCAAGCTGTTATTTACATGTCGGTTGGAAGTCGTGTTATGCTGAGAAGTAACCTCTGGACGGCACAAGGGCTTGTAAATGGTGCTACCGGAACGGTTAGAGACATAATATACTCTCCCAACACAAAACCTCCAACTGACCATCCTCACTGTATACTGGTCGAATTTGACAACTACCAAGGTCCCTCTTTTCATCATTCCAAAATAGTACCTATATGCCCAGTCTCTAGAGCTTGGTCTGAAAAACAGATAAAATGTACCCGCATACAATTTCCATTGCAACTTGCCTGGTCTATTACCATTCACAAATGCCAAGGTATGACATTGGACACTGCAGTTATTGGACTTGGTCTTAAAGAGTTTGCTGTAGGCATGAGCTTCGTGGCATTGTCACGAGTACGATCATTAGCCGACTTAATGATTGATCCAGCATTTCCATTCGATAGGGTCAACTCTCTACGACTATCCAAATCCTTGGAACAACGTAAATTAGAACAAACACGGCTGATTTCTATCTCTCTTGGGCACGAAAATACCAGCAATAAAGCTGAATGTCCAGTTGCCTTTGAGACTGTGATAAATGAAAAATGCTCGATTCTCTACACTGAGGATATTATATATTCCAAAGTAAGGACTGCCTTGGCGCAATTGCGATGGGCGTGCAGACAAGGCTTACCACAAGTGCAGGATGTGGTATCTAAATACTCGGAATTAATTGAGTTTGTTTCCATTGACCTTAAAGCAGAGAAAGTTAGAACTTTAAGCTCTGTTAATGTTAAACCACTGACAAAAAGAGGCGAATTCATTCCTTGCTTTGAGGAGGAATTTTCCAGAGTAACAACAAGTGGAAGGGGAAATTGCTTGTACAATGCTGTGTCCATTAACTTGAAGGGCAAGGAGGATTGGGCTCCTATTTTGCGTATGCTCGCTGCTTGTAGTATTTTTCAATATGGAGATTACTTCAAACGGATGATAAGAAGTGATGGTGACCCTTGGAATTTAGTAAGTTTCATCAACTCAGCTGCTAAAGATACTAACTGGGGGAAATCATTACATATACAAGCACTATCCATCGCACTGCATCGGCCTATATTTTGCTTCCAACATTTTGTGCATAGTGAGCCTTACCAGCATTTGAAATCATTGGAGTTGAAAACGGGTATGTTGTCTGGGCAAATACGGGTGGGCAACCATCTCAAGTACTTTGGCCATGAAACATACAGTGATGAGCAGACACCAATTCACATTTATCTTCATGACAACCATTTCGAGGCACTCTTGCAAAAGACAACTGTTTGCACTGGATTTGAACCACACATGCTCGCTTATCCAACCATTGACAATGTTTGATAACAATTATCGCTTTCAATACACTACATAGACATTTCCTAAAATCAACCCATTTCGTCGTATGAGCCAACGGATGATTACATCGTTAAACACGAAATGATAGTAATAAAATACACCTTAATGACTCACCTAATATTAAATATAAATTCTGTTTATTAAAATAAACGTTTTTCAAATTACATATTCTTATAAGTCATTATGAAGTTTTCGTAGAAAATTTAAAAGCTTTTATTCTTGTTATTCTTACATTAAAAACGGATAACTTTTTAAATACACATATAATTGTTTTTACAAAACGATGCCTATCATCCTTAAAATATTAGGTGGGTGGAACTCAATTACAGCAACGTCCTTGTCGTGAGTTCTGGATACTGGAAATAGTAACTTTCTTGCTAATAGCTGTACTCCCGTCTGGGAAAGATAGATAGATGGATAGGTATTTGGGCTTAACGTCTCATATTTTTGCAACTTGGCTAATCGAGACGATGAGTGGGTGAAATATGAAAATGAAATCGGCGACTGTTTGGAGGAAAGTGGCAAGTAGGAGTGCGGGGAAGAAAGGGGAAGGGGCGGGTGAATGAGTTATTATAAAAGTATTTTTTTCTTGTAAAAGTGATATGATATGCAAATTGATTGTTTGATTTATTAAAAAAAAAAAACGCTCATCTGTCAACGCGGAGCGTTTTCCTAGTTAGATGAGCGCAGCGAAGCGGAGTGAATCTCTCCATACAACTCGATCGGCGCTTTGTCTGTGTGTGTGTGTGTCTGTATGTGCGCTGAATTTTGTTCGTCGCGCACAGGTCAAACGGCTTGACGGATTTGGCTGAAATTTTCGGTCAACATTTGTGACCACTAAACTAGATGCTGTTAACATAATCAGCAAAATCCGTCAAGATGCCAACCTGCAAAAAATTAATTAGTGAAAAAAATACAGTTTTACTTTTGTTTTATTGAAACTTATGAACAGATTTAAATAATGTTTTAAATAAATATTGAAACTAACAATGTCGACACCGGATAAAAGTTTTGGAACTATAACTTTAACCGCCATTTAGTAAAAAAATATTTAGTTTCTATTTACGGGAACTTACATTGGTTTCTTAACAGTGCTCCACTTATACGATTCTCATTTGAGGACCATTGAAGTAAGATGCACATACTATGCATGGCGAATGGCGTGTACAAAGAGACCTTTCTAAAACTACTTTGGGAATTTCGAGAACGTTAATAGAATGGCAACAATGGCGTGTTATGTTTTATGACTTTCACGGCAAAAATGCAAATGTTAACAACGAACTTTGTAGACAAATTAAAAAGCTTTTATTATGATTTAAATGCGGTTATTGTATAATAAAACACTATCACATTTAAGATCAAGCCAGTATCTACATTTTGGAGTTTTCCATACACAGAAAACTTTAATAGTTTATTAATTAGAGCCTTTTGAGTAGACCACGGTCGAATGAAATTATGCGGAAATCCATTGAAAAATCAACTTGGAGGTTTTAATTTATTTAAAGAAAAATTTTAAACGGATTTAAATAATATTTTGTGTAATTATTAGCAACATATCGGGAAATAATATACACAAATTCTAAGATTGTAACTTAAACCGCCATCTTGTAAAAAAATCATATGTTTGTTATCAAAGTATATTTTTTAAGCGGTGTATGATATGCAAAATATTTATTTAATTTACTAAAAAAAAAAAAAAATCGCTCATCTGGCAACGCGGAGCGTTTTCCTAGTTAGATGAGCGTAGCGAAGCGGAGTGAATCTCTCCATACAACTCGATCGGCGCTTTGTCTGTGCGTCTGTATGTCTGTATGTCTGTATGTGCGCTAAAGTTTGTTCGTCGCGCACAGGTCAAACGGCTTGACGTATTTGGCTGAACTTTTCGGGCCACGTTTGTGACCACTTAACTTGATGCTGTTAACATAACCAGGAAAATTCGTCAAGATGCCAACCTACAAAAAATTAATTACTGAAAAATAAAATTTGTTTATTTATTTAATTAAATGAAAACTTACAAACGGATTTTAATGATGTTTCACTTGTAGATTACTATCAACGGTACCAACACTTGACAAAAGTTTCAAAATTGTAAGTTTATCCGCCATGTTATAAAAAAATATTGTTTATTTACTACAATAATTTCTTCATTTTTACAGTGTTCCACCGATATGATTCGCATTTGCGGACTATTGCAGTTAGATGCACATAGTATACACCAAACATAGCGTACGTAACAATTCCTATGCACTATTATTTAGAATTTCGATAACTGTCATAGAATGGCTACAATGACGTAAGATGCCAACCTACAAAAAATTAACAACTGAAACACATGTTTTGTTATTTATTTAATTGAATTAAAACTTACACACCGATATGAATAATTTTGTATATTCAAGTCCATATCAATAGTACCAACACACAACAACAGTTTCAAAATTGTAGCTTCAACCGCCATGTTATAAACAAATATTGTTTATTTACGGCAGTATATTTCTTCGTTTTTACAGTGTTCCACCGATATGATTCGCATTTGCGGACCATTGAAGTAAGATGCACAAAGTATGCTGCCGAAATGGCTTACGCAGTCAGACCTTTCTCACTATGTATTTGGAATTTTGATAGCTATCATAGAATGGCTACAATGACGTGTTATATTTAATAACGTTCACGGCAAACATGCAAATGTTAACAACGAACTTGGTCGACAAATTAAAAAGCTTTTATTATGATTTAAAAGCAGGTTTTTGTATGATTAATTAATATTACATTTTAGATATAGTCTGTATCTACATTATGGAACTTTCCATACACTAAAAAGGTTTAATAGTTTATGAATTAGAGCCCTTGAGTAGACCACGGTCGAATGAAATTATGCGAAAATCCATCAACTTGAAGGTTTTAATTTCTTTAAAGAAAACTTTTTAACGGATTTTAAAATTATTTCGTGCATTTATTAGCTACATATCAAGAAATTATATACTTAAGTAATAAGGTTGTAACTTGATCCGCCATGTTGTAAAAAATCATATGTTTCTTATAAAGGTATTTTTTTTTTTTAAAGAGTAATATGATATGCAAATGATTTATTTGATTTGATACATTGAAAAAAATAGCTCATCTGTCAACGCGGAGCGTTTTCCTAGTTAGATGAGCGTAGCGAAGCGGAGTGAATCTTTCCATACAACTCGATTGGCGCTTTGTCTGTGTGTCTGTATGTCTGTATGTCTGTATGTGCGCTAAATTTTGTTCGTCGCGCACAGGTCAAACGGCTTAACGTATTTGGCTGAACTTTTCGGGCAACGTTCGTGACCACTAAACTCGATGCTGTTAGTATAACCAGGAAAATTCGTCAAGATTCCAACCTACAAAAAATTAATTACTGAAAAATAAAATTTGTTTATTTATTTAATTAAATGAAAACTTACAAACGGATTTAAATATTGTTTCACTTGTAGATTACTATCAACGATACCAACACTTGACAAAAGTTTCAAAATTTTACGTTTATCCGCCATGTTATAAAAAAATATTGTTTATTTACACCAATAATTTCTTCATTTTTACAGTGTTCCACCGATATGATTCGCATTTGCGGACTTTTGCAATTAGATGCACATAGTATACAACAAACATAGCGTACGTAACAATACCTATGCATTATTATTTAGAATTTCGTTAGCTGTCATAGAATGGCTACAATGACGTAAGATGCCAACCTACAAAAAATTAACAATTGAAACACATGTTTTGTTATTTATTTAATAAAATTAAAACTTACACACCGATATAAATAATTTTTTATATGTAGGTCCACATCAATAGTACCAACACACGACAACAGTTTCAAAATTGTAGCTTCAACCGCCATGTTATAAACAAATATTGTTTATTTACGGCAGACATTTTCTTCGTTTTTACAGTGTTCCACCGATATGATTCGCATTTGCGGACCATTGAAGCTAGATGCACATAGTATGCTGCAGAAATGGCTTACGCAGTCAGACCTTTCTCACTATGTATTTGGAATTTTGATAGCTATCATAGAATGGCTACAATGACGTGTTATATTTAATAACGTTCACGGCAAACATGCAAATGTTAACAACGAACTTGGTCGACAAATTAAAAAGCTTTTATTATGATTTAAAAGCGGGTTTTTGTATGATTAATTAATATTACTTTTTAGATGTAGTCTGTATCTACATTATGGAACTTTCCATACACTGATAGGTTTAATAGTTTATGAATTAGAGCCTATTGAGTAGACCACGGTCGAATGAAATTGTACGGAAATCCATCAACTTGAAGGTTTTAATTTCTTTAAAGAAAACTTGTAAACGGATTTTAATAATATTTCGTGCGTTTATTAACTACATATCAAGAAATAATATACTTAAGTTATAAGGTTGTAACTTGATCCGATATCTTGTAAAAAAATCATATGTTTATTATGGGTATTTTTTTTTTTTTTAAAGAGAAAGATGATATTCAAAAGATTTGTTTGCTTTAAAACATTGAACCAACGCGCTCATCTGGCAACGCGGAGCGTTTTTAGATGAGCGTAGCGAAGCGGAGTGAATCTTTCCATACAACTCGATCGGCGCTTTGTCTGTGTGTCTGTCTGTATGTATGTATGTATGTATGTATGTATGTCTGTCTGTATGTCTGTATGTGCGCTAAATTTTGTTCGTCGCGCACAGGTCAAACGGCTTGACGTATTTGGCTGAAAATTTCGGGCAACGTTTGTGACCACTAAACTCGATGCTGTTAACATAACCAGCAAAATTCGTCAAGATGCCAACCAACAAAAAATTAATTTCTGAAAAACAAAATTTGTTTATTTATTTAATTTAATTAAAACTTACACACGGATTTGAATGATGTTTCACTTGAACGTTAACATCAACAATACCAACACTTGACAATAGTTTCAAAATTGTAAGTTCATCCGCCATGTTATACAAAAATATTGTTTATTTCCGACAATACTTTCTTCATTTTTACAGTGTTCCACCGATATGATTCGCATTTGCGGACTATTGCAGTTAGATGCACATAGTATACACCAAACATAGCGTACGTAACAATACCTATGCATTATTATTTGGAATTTCGATAGCTGTCATAGAATGGCTGCAATGACGTAAAATGCCAACCTACAAACAATTAACAACTGAAACACATGTTTTGTTATTTATTTAATTAAATCAAAACTTACACACCGATATAAATAATTTTTAAAATGTAAGTCCACATCAATAGTACCAATACTCGACAACAGTTTCAAAATTGTAGCTTTAACCGCCATGTTATAAACAAATATTGTTTATTTATGGCAGTAATTTTCTTCGTTTTTACAGTGTTCCACCGATATGATTCGCATTTGCGGACCGTTGAAGTTAGATGCATATAGTATGCTGCCGAAATGGCTTTCGCAGTCAGACCTTTCTCACTATGTATATGGATTTTTGATAGCTATCATAGAATGGCTACAATGACGTGTTATGTTTTATGACTTTCACGGCAAAAATGCAAATGTTAACAACGAACTTGGTCGACAAATTAAAAAGCTTTTATTATGATTAAAAAGCGGGTTATTGTATGATTAATTAGTTTTACATTTTAGATATAGTCTGTATCTACATTATGGAACTATCTATACACTGATAGGTTTAATAGATTATGAATTAGAGCCTATTGAGGAGACCACGGTCGAATGAAATTATGCGGAAATCCATTGAAATGAACTTGAAGGTTTTAATTCTTGACGGATTTTAATAATATTTCGTGCAGTGTTTAGCAACATATCGACAAACAATATACACAAATTCTAAGGTTGTTACTTGAACCACCATCTTTTTGAAAAATCATTTGTACATTATAAAGGTATTTTTGTTGTTGTAAGAGTAATATGATATGCAAATGATATGTTTGATTTACTTTAAAAAAAGTCGCTCATCTGGCAACGCGGAGCGTTTTCCTAGTTAGATGAGCGCAGCGAAGCGGAGTGAATCTCTCCATACAACTCGATCGGCGCTTTGTCTGTGTGTGTGTGTGTCTGTATGTGCGCTAAATTTTGTTCGTCGCGCACAGGTCAAACGGCTTGACGGATTTGGCTGAAATTTTTGGTCAACATTTGTGACCACTAAACTAGATGCTGTTAACATAATCAGTAAAATCCGTCAAGATGCCAACCTGCAAAAAATTAATTAGTGAAAAAAATACAGTTTTATTTTTGTTTTATTGAAACTTATGAACAGATTTAAATAATGTTTTAAACAAATATTGACACTAACAATGTCGACACCGGATAAAAGTTTTGGAACTATAGCTTTAACCGCCATTTAGTAAAAAAATATTTAGTTTCTATTTACGGGAACTTACATTGGTTTCTTTACAGTGCTCCACTTATACGATTCTCATTTGAGGACCATTGAAGTTAGATGCACATACTATGCATGGCGAATGGCGTGTACAAAGAGACCTTTCTAAAACTTCTTTTGGAATTTCGATAACGTTAATAGAATGGCAACAATGGCGTGTTATGTTTTATGACTTTCACGGCAAAAATGCAAATGTTAACAACGAACTTTGTAGACAAATTAAAAAGCTTTTATTATGATTTAAATGCGGTTATTGTGTAATAAAACACTATCACATTTTAGATCTAGCCTGTATCTACATTGTGGAGTTTTCTATACACAGATAACTTTAATAGTTTATGAATTTGAGCCTTTTGAGTAGACCACGGTCGAATGAAATTATGCGGAAATCCATTGAAAAATCAACTTGGAGGTTTTAATTTATTTAAAAAAAAATTTTAAACGGATTTAAATAATATTTCGTGTAATTATTAGCAGCATATCGGGAAATAATATACACAAATTCTAAGATTGTAACTTAAACCGCCATCTTGTAAAAAAATCATATGTTTGTTATAAAAGTATATTTTTTAAGCGGTGTATGATATGCAAAATATTTATTTAATTTACTAAAAAAAAAAAATCGCTCATCTGGCAACGCGGAGCGTTTTCCTAGTCCTAGTTAGATGAGCGTAGCGAAGCGGAGTGAATCTCTCCATACAACTCGATCGGCGCTTTGTCTGTGTGTCTGTATGTATGTATGTCTGTATGTATGTCTGTATGTGCGCTAAATTTTGTTCGTCGCGCACAGGTCAAACGGCTTGACGTATTTTGCTGAAATTTTCTTTCAACATTTGTGACCACTAAACTCGATGCTGTTAACATAACCAGCAAAATTCGTCAAAATGCCAACCTACAAAAAAATAATTACTGAAAAAAATAATTTGTTTATTTATTTAATTAAATGAAAACTTACAAACGGATTTAAATAATGTTTCACATGTAGGTTTATATCAACAGTACCAACCATTGACAATAATTTCAAAATTGTACGTTTATCCGCCATGTTATAAAAAAATATTGTTTATTTACAACAATAATTTCTTCATTTGTACAGTGTTCCGCCGATATGATTCGCATTTGCGGACTTTTGCAATTAGATGCACATAGTATACCCCAAAAATAGCGTACGTAACAATACCTCTGCAATATTATTTGGAATTTCGATAGCTGTCATAGAATGGCTACAATGACATTAGATGCCAACCTACAAAAAATTAACAACTGAAACACGTGTTTTGTTATTTATTTATTTTAATTAAAACTTACACACGGATATTAATGATTTTTTATATGTCGGTCCACATCAATAGTACCAACACTTGACAACAGTTTCAAAATTGTAGCTTTAACCGCCATGTTATAAACAAATATTGTTTATTTACGGCAGTAATTTTTTTCGTTTTTACAGTGTTCCACCGATATGCTTCGCATTTGCGGACCGTTAAAGTAAGATGCACATAGTATGCTGCCGAAATGGCTTACGCAGTCAGACCTTTCTTACTATGTATTTGGAATTTTGATAGCTATCATAGAATGGCTACAATGACGTGTTATGTTTTATGACCTTCACGGCAAACATGCAAATGTAAACAACGAACTTGGCCGACAAATTAAAAAGCTTTTATTATGATTTAAAAGCGGGTTATTGTATGATTAATTAATATTACATTTTAGATATAGTCTGTATTTACATTATGGAACTTTCCATACACTGATAGGCTAAATAGTTTATGAATAAGAGCCTATTGAGTAGACCACGGTCGAATGAAATTATGCGGAAATCCATCAACTTGAAGGTTTTAATTTCTTTAAAGAAAACTTCTTAACGGATTTAAACAATATTTCGTGCATTTATTAGCAACATATCAAAAAACAATATACTTAAGTTATAAGTTTGTAACTTGATCCGCCATCTTGTAAAAAAATCATATGTTTATGATAAAGGTATTTTTTTTAAAGAGTAATATGATATGCAAATGATTTATTTGATTTGATACATTGAAAAAAATCGCTCATCTGTCAACGCGGAGCGTTTTCCTAGTTAGATGAGCGTAGCGAAGCGGAGTGAATCTCTCCATACAACTCGATCGGCGCTTTGTCTGTGTGTATGTATGTCTGTATGTATGTATGTCTGTATGTATGTGCGCTAAATTTTGTTCGTCGCGCACAGATCAAACGGCTTGACGTATTTGGCTTAAATTTTCTGTCAACATTTGTGACTACTAAACTCGATGCTGTTAACATAACCAGCAAAATTCGTCAAGATGCCAACCTACAAAAAATTAATAACTGAAAAAAAAAATGTGTTTATTTATTTAATTAAATGAAAACTTACCAACGGATTTAAATAATGTTTCTCATGTAGGTTAATATAAACCGTACCAACAATTGACAATCATTTCAAAATTGTACGTTTATCCGCCATGTTATAAAAAAATATTGTTTATTTACAACAATAATTTCTTCATTTTTACAGTGTTCCGCCGATATGATTCGCATTTGCGGACTTTTGCAATTAGATGCACATAGTGTACACCAAAAATAGCGTACGTAACAATACCTATGCAATTTTATTTGGAATCTCGATAGCTGTCATAAAATGGCTACAATGACATAAGATGCCAACCTACAAAAAATTAACAACTGAAACACGTGTTTTGTTATTTATTTATTTAAATTAAAACTTACACACGGATATTGATGATTTTTTATATATAGGTCCACATTAGTACTACCAATACCCGACATCAGTTTCAAAATTGTTGCTTTAACCGCCATGTTATAAACAAATATTGTTTATTTACGGCAGTATTTTTCTTCATTTTTACAGTGTTCCACCGATATGATTCGCATTTGCGGACCAGTGAAGTTAGATGCACATAGTATGCTGCGAGAATGGCGTAGGGAGTAAGACCTTTCTCACTATGTATTTGGAATTTTGATAGCTATCATAGAATGGCTACAATGATGTGTTATATTTAATGACCTTCACGGCAAACATGCAAATGTTAACAACGAACTTGGTCGACAAATTAATAAGCTTATATCATGATTTAAAAGCGGGTTATTGTATGATCAATTAATAATTCATTTTAGATATAGTCTGTATCTACATTATAGAATTTTTCGTACAATAATAGGTTTAATAGTTTATGAATTAGAGCCTATTGTGTTGACCACGGTCGAATGAAATTATGCGAAAATCCATCAACTTGAAGGTTTTAATTTCTTTAATTTTTAATAATATTTTAATAATATTTCATGCATTTATTAGCAACACATCAAGAAATAATATATTTAAGTTATAAGGTTGTAACTTGATCCGCCATCTTGTAAAAAAATCATATGTTTATAAGGCCTATAAAGGTATTTTTTTTTTTTAAAGAGTAATATGATATGCAAATGATTTATTTGATTTGATACATTGAAAAAAATCGCTCATCTGTCAACGCGGAGCGTTTTCCTAGTAACCCGAAACGATTTTAATTAGATGAGCGTAGCGAAGCGGAGTGAATCTCTCCATACAACTCGATCGGCGCTTTGTCTGTGTGTACGTATGTATGTCTGTATGTATGTATGTATGTATGTATGTGCGCTAAATTTTGTTCGTCGCGCACAGGTCAAACGGCTTGACTTATTTGGCTGAAATTTTCGGGCAACGTTTGCGACTACTAAACTCGATGCTGTTAACATAACCAGCAAAATTCGTCAACATGCCAACCTACAAAAAATTAATTACCGAAAAATAAAATTTGTTTATTTATTTAATTATATGAAAACTTATTAACGGACTTTAATGATGTTTCACGTGTAGATTCACTTTAACAGTACCAACACTTAACAAAAGTTTCAAAATTGTAAATTCATCCGCCATGTTATAAAAAAATATTGTTTTTTTACGGTAATAATTTTTTCATTTTTACAGTGTTCCACCGATATCATTCGCATTTGTGGATCTTTGCAGATAGATGCACATAGTAAACACAAAAAAATCTTACGCAATCATACCTTTCTCAATGTTATTTGGAATCTCAATAGCTGTCATAAAAAGACTACAATGACGTAAGATGCCAACCTACAAAAAATGAGTTAATGAACAACATTTCTTTTATTAATTTTATCAAATTAAAACTTACACACGGATATAAATGATTTTTTATATTTAGGTTTATATCAATAATACCAACACTTGACAAAAGTTTCAAAATTGCAGCTTTAACCGCCATGTTATAAACAAATATTGTTTATTTACGGTAAAAAGTTTCTTCATTTTTACAGTGTTCCACCGATATGATTCGCATTTGCGGACCATTGAAGTTAGATGCACATAGTATGCTGCAGGAATGGCGTAGGGAGTCAGACCTTTCTTACTATGTATTTGGAATGCTGATAGCTAGCATAGTATGGCTACAATGACGTGTTATGTTTTATGACTTTCACGGCATAAATGCAAATGTAAACAACGAACTTGGTCGACAAATTAAAAAGCTTTTATTATGATTTAAATGCGGTTATTGTATGATTAAACAATATTACGTTTTAGATCTAGCCTGTATCTACATTATAAAACTTTCTATACACAGATAAGTTTAATTATTTATGAATAAGAGCCTATTGAGTAGACCACGGTCGAATGAAATTTTGCGGAAATCCATTGAAAAATCAACTTAAAGGTTGAAATTAATTTACATAATGTTCACATAATTATTATGTTTTACAATAATGTTCCCTACATTAGGAGTGACAGTTGACAAAAGAATTAAAATTGTAACTTGGACCGCCATTTTGTTAAATAATATTTAGTTTCTGTATTGTAGTTTTTACAGTATTCCATCAACTTGATCTCCGCCTAGCGGAGTCTTGTCGAACTCTTATCTTGCGAGTGCGGCAAGCCTCCGCTAGGCGGAGATCAAGCGGTCCTTGGCCGTCGATTGTGACAACTATAAAAGGGGATGATTAGCACGCTAGGCGGTGGTCTTTAAGATGGTCTTTAGTGGGCTGTGACATAGAGCGCGGTGCGTCATTGTTGCCGAGCAGCAAACCGTGGCAATTCAGGCATCCATCTTAGAGCTGCTCTCGGATCGTTCACGGAAGGTTCTCCGAACATTACTAGCTCTTGTGACTGCATAATTTGTCAGTATTTGGTCGTTTCATTAGAAATCCATCCATTTATTTTATTTGGTCGTTTCTTTTAAAGCATTGGGATCTCTTTTATTCGTGGTAAGGTATTGTGACGTTTTTTGTACATTAATTACGTTCATAATTTCCGTGTCCATTGGTCAATGTGTAGGCCTTATATACACACACTGCACACACTTCACTTCCTCTGTGCTTGCATAATCTTGACGCCGTTTTGTGGTTACGTGTAAGTCTGTTCTTGTGTATTTCTTAAACAACATGTTGGATTTATTAATTGCGGATTTGTTATTTCCATAGTCCGTTAGCGTGACCTATTCCTCCGGTTACGTCCTGCGTGACCCATTCCTCTAATCACGTCCTGCGTGACCCATTCCTCCAGTTACGTCCTGCGTGACCCATTCCTCTTATCACGTCCTGCGTGACCCATTCCTCCAATTACGTACTGCGTGACCCATTCCTCCAGTTACGTCCTGCGTGGCCCATTCCTCCAGTTACGTCCTGCGTGACCCATTCCTCCAGTTACGTCCTGCGTGACCCATTCCTCTAATCACGTCCTGCGTGACCCATTCCTCCAGTTACGTCCTGCGTGACCCATTCCTCCAATTACGTCCTGCGTGACCCATTCCTCCAGTTACGTCCTGCGTGACCCATTCCTCTAATCACGTCCTGCGTGACCCATTCCTCTTATCACGTCCTGCGTGACCCATTCCTCCAATTACGTCCTGCGTGACCCATTCCTCCTGTTACGTCCTGCGTGACCCATTCCTCCAGTTACGTCCTGCGTGACCCATTCCTCCAGTTACGTCCTGCGTGACCCATTCCTCCAATTACGTCCTGCGTGACCCATTCCTCCAGTTACGTCCTGCGTGACCCATTCCTCCAGTTACGTCCTGCGTGACCCATTCCTCCAATTACGTCCTGCGTGACCCATTCCTCCAATTACGTCCTGCGTTATTCATTTGATTATCATGGACAAATCAAATGTAAATCCGAGAAAACGTAAGAAACAGTCTGATAAAAGTAAACGTGCTAATGCTGCTAAACGTATACGTATAAGTAGAGAAAACGAAGTTTCTTCTAAGACAGTTTGCAGCAAAAGTCCGGATAAGGCAGCTGTCAAAAGATCCGCAAATAAGGTACGAATGCAGTTATCACGAAAAAAAGAAACTAAGGTAGAGGCAGCTGCGAGGAAAGCCGCAAATCAGGGGCGAATAAAGTTAATACGGCAAAAAGAAACTCGGGTAGAGGCAGCTGCGAGGAAAGCCGCAAATCAGGGGCGAATAAAGTTAATACGGCAAAAAGAAACTCGGGTAGAGGCAGCTGCGAGGAAAGCCACAAATCAGGGGCGAATAAAGTTAATACGGCAAAAAGAAACTCGGGTAGAGGCAGCTGCGAGGAAAGCCACAAATCAGGGGCGAATAAAGTTAATACGGCAGAAAGAAACTCGGGTAGAGGCAGCTGTAAGGAAAGCCGCAAATCAGGGGCGAATAAAGTTAATACGGCAAAAAGAAACCCGGGTAGAGGCAGCTGCGAGGAAAGCCGCAAATCAGGGGCGAATAAAGTTAATACGGCAAAAAGAAGCTCGGGTAGAGGCAGCTGCGAGGAAAGCCACAGATCAGGGACGAATAAAGTTAATACGGCAAAAAGAAACTCTGGTAGAGGCAGCTGCGAGGAAAGCCGCAAATCAGGGACGAATAAAGTTAATACGGCAAAAAGAAACTCGAGTAGAGGCAGCTGTGAGGAAAGCCACAAATCAGAGGCGAATAAAGTTAATACGGCAAAAAGAAACTCGGGTAGAGGCAGCTGCGAGGAAAGTCACAGATCAGGGGCGAATAAAGTTAATACGGCAAAAAGAAACTCGGGTAAAGGCAGCTGCGAGGAAAGCCGCAAATCAGGGGCGAATGGAGTTGTCGCGCCAGGTAGAATCTCTGGCTAACACAACTACACGGAAGAAACGTGACGCAGTATCACGACAGAAAGCCAGGTCAGGTTTTACTGATGCATCACTAAAACTAAAGTTTGAAGAATATATGGGGAAGTTGCAATGGGGATCGTGTAGCGAGTGTCAAGTGAGATTTCCCGGTTTGAAGACAGTTTCTGGAGTGTGCAGTGCATGCAAGCGGTCACCTGGCCTTTTCACGGCCGCTAACAATATGTACCCTGGTGTTGTTCCCCATCAGCTTTCTTCTCTGTCAATGATCGAATCGTTATTAATTGCCCGTATACATCCCGTTGTTTCTGTTTACCAAGTACGAGGTCAGCAATTCGCCTACAGTGGAAACGTCATAAATTTCCCCCAAGACGTCGGCTCCTTTGCCAAACATCTACCCAATTCTCTTGACACTTTGACTTCAGTCATTGTTGTTCGTCGTATTTCTTCTACTGACGACAACATTGCCGATTTCAATGTTTGTTCCACACGTTTACGTAATGCTCTGTTGTGGCTCAAAGCAAACCACAGGTATTACGGTGATATTTCAATTGATGATGATGCTCTCGCCAAATTGCCAAAGAATGGTAATGTGTACGGGGTACTCAAGTACATGCAAATGGACGGGGGAGAAGGCGACACGTTGCAAGTTTCAGCTGAAGACAGTAATGTTGAGTACAACTGTGTACCTCAACTGTTGCCGCTCAACCAGCAAGAACGAATTGCCAACGCCCTTCGAACAGAACCAGTGCCATGGCCCAATATGGGTGAAAGCCCAATAAATGAGTTTACCACAGAAGGTTACATAGTTCAGGCTTTCCCCACTCTGTTTCCCACTGGTAACTGTGATTTACGAGACTCGTCCAGGCTACGCCCAATTAAAGCAGTTCAATATTTCCAATATTTAATGAGATTCGGTGATGGACGTTTTTCTAAAGATAGCCGATTTCGTTTCTTTGCCCTGAACTCGGTTTTGCGTTGGAATGCAATCAGCCAAGGGAATATCCTCGTAAAAAAAGTAGACTTGGATGGGAAAACATCTGCACAATTGAAAATCATGCTCGAAACCAATCCAAATTTAGCAAATAAGATAATGTTCTTTTCATCCTCTCTCAGAATTACCAAAAGCTATTGGTTCAAGAGGTCATCTGAACTAAAAGACATGGTCGAATTTCTCGGTTGCCCAACTGTTTTTTTAACTTTAAGTGCAGCAGATCTTCACTGGCCCGAATTGTACGACATTCTTGCTCCCGGTGTCAACTTTGAAACGATGTTGCCAGCGTCTGCATCTCGTTTGAGGTCCCGACTACTTTGTGATAATCCACTTATAGTTGCTTGGTTCTTCCAGGAAAGAGCTGGATTCTATATCAAGTATTTAGTTGAACCAAAGTTCAATGTGAAGGACTACTGGTATCGTTATGAGTGGCAACATCGTGGTAGTAGCCATATACACGGTTTGTTGTGGTTAGATGGAGCTCCAGACGTGGAAAACCTTTCTTTAAATAATACTGACGACGCACAATGTGCTACAGAATACTTCCATTCTCTCGTGTCCACGATCAATCCAGGTCTGAATCATCCACCTGCTATTGTTCATCCGTGTGATAAGCGGAACAGTGATGTGATCGATCTCGACAAGGACTTGATTGAGATATTAAATAAAGTTCAGCGCCACACGAAATGCACAGAAAACTACTGTCTAAGGAGAAACAAAAAGACAGGAGTTATTTCTTGTCGCTTCAAGTTCCCCTTCCGGCTGTGTCCTACCACAAACTTGTCCTACAACGAGGCGGGTAATCTACAGTTAGAAACCGAAAGGAATGATCCTCTTCTAAATAGGTATAACCAGTTTATTATCCAATCATGGAGGGCAAATATTGACATACAGGCAGTGGTGTCGAAACAAGCAGTCATTAACTATATTGCAAAATATACGGCCAAAAGTGAGCCCCAGTCTCAGTCTTTCAAAGACCTCTTATCGAACATCTTAAAGTTGGATGTAAAAGAACATCAACCAGCCAAACTTGCAGTACAGAAACTCATCATACAGTCCATTTCCGAGCGCGATGTATCGGCTCAGGAATGCTGTCATCTTGTTATGAGCTATCCTCTGTATCACTCGAGTAGGGCATTTGTGTCGTTAACGGTTGGTGGAGATAATTGGGTGCCTCTAGCTGACATCGACCACACCGGTGATGTAGACGGTGCAAAGAGCATACTGACTACGTATCCTTCCCGTCCTCCTTTCATGTCACAGCTAACCCTAATGGATACAGCATCGCAGTACTACTTCAGGAAAAGATGGATACTTCGAAGGAAAGCGGCTGTGGTGAGAGTATTTCCCAGGCTTAGCTTCGGTGAGGATCACAAGAAGAACGAGGAATATTACAAGCAACAAGTGATTCTACATTGTTCTTGGAGGGAAATTCTTGAACTCAACCCAAAGAATGAACCTTGGGAAACTATATTCAAAAATCGAGAACTAAAGTTACCCAATGACTTCACTGGCGAGCCTGAGAAAGAAAGTGGAAACGAGTGCGAGGAGACTGAGCCAGAAAAGGTGTGACGCCAGGGTTTGCGCCACAAAGTGTACTTAGAATTACCGGCCTCGAACTATACATGAATTACACGTCAACACTGATAAGAACGAATCGAGGGGAGGAACCAGTCAGTCAGCAGTCACTCTCTCGACAGACCAACGACCACGAGGACAGATCGCGGTGGAGCGGCGATCTACGCAAAGGTTTCTACGAGGACTCAAAAATATACCAGTGTAAAATAGGAGTAGATTCGAACTTTCAGTGAATTACTTTCGTTTACCTGTGATCGATAAAATATATCGGAGCAATTTGAGAAGTTTCCACGTCAATACAGCCGCCGTTCATTCCACGAATCATTGATAGAAGTGCTAAGTATCAGAAGAAGAGCACTTCTTCTAGCAGACGAACTAGCCCTCCCCTACAATACACATACTCGCGCGTCACCGCGTCGAGTGTAAACAACAGTACGATACGTCACATCTATAGCCAGACAATAACAGTTACAATCAAGATAGATATTAGCGAAAAGATCGATACTATAATTATTAATGTACATAACTTAGTCAATTATTCAATGGTATACACATGATTACTATTATCTAGGTGAAAGTGAACTTTACCGTGCAAACACAAGAAAATTTGTTGTTTATGTTGTTTATGTTTATATTATATTATCTTATAATCTTGGTACAATATATTAATATTCAATATCAAAATATTGAGAAGGATTTTGTTCGTGATTGGTTTCCTTCAACAAACTCAATTA
>CAMDTW010000370.1:0-41251 GCA_945910005.1 Isoperla grammatica | reverse complement strand
TTGGATAGACACGTTATACGAAAACGT
This sequence comes from Isoperla grammatica, assembly GCA_945910005.1. Taxonomy (NCBI): domain Eukaryota; kingdom Metazoa; phylum Arthropoda; class Insecta; order Plecoptera; family Perlodidae; genus Isoperla; species Isoperla grammatica. The sequence continues at coordinate 41,224 of CAMDTW010000370.1, read as the reverse complement.
ACACAATTTCACATATTCGTCCCAATTGTCGTGCTTCGAGTTGACAAACATGGAGAGAGCCGTTCCTAACACGCCATTGTAGGACTCCGACAACCCGTTCGTCTGAGGGCGGTAACTCGAACAATAAATGGTCCTAATACCCAAATTGCGCACAATCTCAGTAACCAAATTGCTTCTAAATACCGCCCCTCGATCGCTGAGCAAGACCCGGGGACAAGAATGTCGACAAATCACATCATCAACAATGAAAGTTGCCACGTCAGGAGCCGTACCAGATGGAAGTGGTTTCGCTTCAGCCCACTTCGATGTGTAATCTGTTGCACACACTATCCATTTGTTGCCATTCTTAGTTTTTCTAAGGGGACCCAACAAGTCGATTCCAATCATATCAAAAACTGCCCCTACAGGAATAGGTTGTAGAAGTCTCGCCGGTTTCAAACGAGGACTCTTTTTTGACTGGCAGTCCCCACAAGACTGCACATACTTTTCCACCTCTCGAGCCATGTTATCCCAGTAAAACCTAGAGCGCGCTTTACCATATGTCTTCATGTAAGCGAAATGAGCCCCTCCCGACGGACTGCCATGTAAATCATACAACACTTTAACCTTCAAACTTTGCGGAATAACCACTTACTTGTCCGAACCAGGTGACATGAAATTCTTCCTATATAAAATGCCGTTGTCCATTATGTAGCTGCGTGTTTTCCGTCGAACTTTAGAGGTTGCACTGTCGGGGTCAGCCATTGCATCCATAATCTCAGCTAAATCCATATCCTCTCGCTGCAAACGCGCAATGTCAGCCATATCGAGTGCCATTGTCAGCACCTCTAACTCGTCGTCGCGATTATCCAGATCATGCACATCATCAGGCAGCAATCGTGACATACAATCAGCATCAAGATGACGTTTCCCGCTTTTGTACACAATCTCTATGTCATAATCCATTAATGCTATCGACCAGCGCAACAAACGCCCCCCATGTACACGGTTTTTTCGCAGATAACATAATGCACAATGGTCCACTATCACCTGAAATGAACGACTCCACAAGAAATGACGGAAATAACGTACTGCCCACACGACTGCAAGGCATTCGAGTTCAGAAATTGCGTAGTTCACTTCAGCACTAGACAAGCGCCGGGACGCATAACCAATGGGATGACAGTCCCCATCCTCCATCTGTTGTACCAGGACAGCGCCTAAGCCCACCTTCGATGCGTCCGTCCGCAATTGAATCGGCGCCGTATGCGAAAAATGCCGTAACACCGGTGCGGAAAGCAACTTTTCTTGCAATGTCCGAACGCCCGTCCGCAATTGAATCGGCGCCGTATGCGAAAAATGCCGTAACACCGGTGCGGAAAGCAACTTTTCTTGCAATGTCCGAAAAGCTATTTCTTGCTCCGGTCCCCACACAAATTTAACCTGCTTCCTTGTTAGGTTTGTAAGAGGCGCTGCAAATACGCTAAAGTCTTTAACAAACTTCCTGTAGAAAAACGCCAAACCTATGAACGAGCGAAGTTGCTTTAATTTCTTCGGTGTTGGAAAATTCTGGACAGCCCTGATTGTGTCCGCTGTTGGCGATATGCCCGTATCACTTACCATGTGTCCCAAAACCTTAAGTTCGTTATATCCAAAGACACATTTTGCAGGGTTAAGCGTCGTGTTCACATCTACAAACTTTTGCAACACTAACGTTAACCGCTCGAGATGCTGATCATAATCCTCAGCCATAACAATGACGTCATCTAAATAGCACAGACAAGAAATAAACTTCAAAGCACCTAGAACTTGATCCATAGTAGCTTCGAAAATAGCTGGTGAAGACTTAAGCCCAAATGGTAAAACGTTCCAAGTATAAAGACCGACAGGTGTAGTAAAAGAGACATACTTCCGAGATTCTTCAGCCAAAGGAAGTTGCCAAAATCCTGAAAATAGATCGATTGTCGAAAATATGGTCGACCCAGTCAAATACGAGAGAATGTCCTCAATATTTGAGTTCGGGAAGGAACATGTACGTATTTTCTCATTTAACTGACGTAAATCACAGCACATTCTCATTTTACCATTTTTCTTTTTTACTTAAACAATGGGACTCGCCCATTCCGACGTCGAAGGACTAATTACCCCGACTTTCAACATGGCGCCATTCTGCTCGCGAATAATTTCCCGCTCTTTGTACTGACCCTGTATGGCTGTCTACGCACAGGTGTCGTGTCGGCCATATCAATAACATACACTCCAACATTGCACCGACCCATCAAATCCATTGTCCATGCAAATACTTTATGGAACTGCGTCAAAACGTTCTTTATACGTGACCGCTGCTCTGGAGGCAATGTTTTGCAAATGTCCAGTAGCTCAATGTCCGCGGAGACGTCACGCGTCTCATTCACTAACTGCTCGGTGGCGGCTTGCTCACCCCGCGAGTTATCCTCCGTCAACACGCAAGCATCTACGCTACGAACTGTCTCAGCCTCAGTCAGACTACCCAACACGTCACCAGCATATACCTGACACACTTGGGGCGAAACATTAGCTACCCACATAATAGCCATTGACTCCCGTCGCAGAAAACTACTGGGCATAAACAAACCCTTGGTATGCACAGCTTAGGTTCAAACACATACGACTCACACCACATGTCACCATCAACCTTAAATGGAACCTCTGTAATTGCACCCGCAGCAAGACACATTGACTTAGACACCACGAGATTCAGAGTTATTTCCTCGTCAACCTGAATGTTATTTAAAATCTCCGCTGACTCAGCCTCCTCTTGTTGCAGATCATAGCACAGAGCATCATTCGCAAATGACACTCGAACATGAGCTGTGCCATTGCATGCCGATATACTAAACTGATTGTAGTCAATAACAACACCATAGGTCACACTGAAATCATTCCCTAATATACAATCCACCGACAAACCATCCACAGCAATAAAATCGGCCAAGAACGACACACCGCTAATAGACACTGTAGCTCTTTCAACTTTGCCCACTACTCGCAAAGAAGCGTTGTTAGCAGTGCGCAGCAACAAACCTGCAATAGGCTTAAGCTGGACATGAGGCACTCTTGCCGCATTAATGCACGATACTCCTGCTCCTAAATCAAGCAATGTATTCAACGTTACGTCCCCGAATTGTATCTGAACCCTTAAGGCTCCTATAGTCCGAATAACCACTATGTCTTCCTGAACAACACATCCACGAGTTGAAAAGGGGGTTATTTCTGTGGGGCAATCTACCCTACCACAATCACTATTAATTCCTGAACGAGCAACAACTCGCATCCCGCGACATATATCGCCCTCATCCTTGACAACCAACTGAGCAGCTAACTTAGGACTGTGATCTGTACAAGGGATAACCGGACCATCCAGGAAAGAAGCGTATAATAAGGGAAACTCCTTCAAAAACATTTTCCTATGAATGTCCCGTTCCCACCATGCTGAACATTCGTTATACTTTCTCTTCCCTCCTGTAGGTGACTGTCGATACCCAACCGGAGCCCCTTGCATGTCCGGTCGGGATATTAGTTTCCCGACGCGACGATGCCCAGAAACAACCCCTTCCTCACCCCTTTGCTGGCCATCTTGATCCCTATGTTGTGCCTTAGAGGCTTGAAACTGTACACAGTCTCTAATAAAGTGCCCTTGTTTTTCACAAAAGAAACAAACAGGCCTGCCGCCTGTATTCCGTTGATTCGTCCGGTGATTTACTACCCCTGAAGGACCGGGCTATCACCCACTCATCGTCTTGATTAGCCAAGTTGCAAAAATATAAGACGTTAAGCCCAAATATCAATCAATCAATCGACTGTCTTGTGAAGCCGATTGGGATTCGAACTGATGCAACCGGGTAGTCAGAGCCGATACTTGCTTCGCCAAGTCTCTAACCACAACAACCAACTGCGAAACAGCCGTGTCCGTTGACGATACTATGGGCGTCAACGTTTGAGGAAGAAAACCCCCTGCAACCGTACCATTACGAACAGCTTCCACTTGCTGAAGTGTGTCCAACAACGCATCGACTGTTGGGAAACTCTTCCCTACCACCCCCTCTGGCAAGTCTGGTCGAAGACCACGGACACACCACTGCACCCTATCGACATTCGACATCTTAATGTCGACCTTGTCACACAAACGAAGATGGTCGAAAATATAGTCTTCGGAAGACTCACCCAGCCGTTGGAGCCTCTGCCCTAAAAGGAGTATCCAGTATTGAATGTCCCCCTTATGTTTTCCAAAAACATGAAGGAATTGAGCTTTCACAGCCGCCCACTGCAAAAGCTCCGGCGCTGTAGCGTCTGCAGGTGCCCCCGCCGCTGCACGTGCCTCCACAGTGTCATACCAAGTTAACTGAGTACCTGATAAATACAAAGGCAACATGGACAGCTTCTTGTCGTCCACCCATCCATTCGCTTTCGCCGCCCTCTCAAACGCTGCCATCCACCTATCGGCATCATCCACCCCCGCCTGAAACCTCGTAGGCACAACCTGTGGAGGCTGCATGTTGTCTACAGCAGTTTCCACTCCAGGCACACCAACCAATACACCACCGAACTCGTCTACAGAGCTATCAGGAGGAAAATGTGTCAATAAAGCCTTCTCAGTAATCTGGTTCGACTCACCCTGCGTCACTCTAGCGTACTCCAGCAAGCGTTCAGCAGTCTGCAGATGACAAGTTCGTCAGTACTCCCACACCACGAAGAACACGCCGCAAAGTACAATCGTCTGGGACCGGAAACATGCGCTAGATATCCCTTAGATCGCAAGCCAAACAACCTCCAAAGCAAAAGAAAAGTGAAGACACAGACAAACCAAACTAACGTTCAAACTTATCGCGTTTAAAATCTACCCGGCGCCTCCACCACATTTGTCATGTAGCAAATCATACGGTACCCGGAGACACCAGAGTACCACATGGGGCGCAGCTACTCTGGGCCTGTCGTATGATCTGCCCAACGACGGGATCTTTGTACATTGGTTATGTATTATAGATTCGAGCCACAGATAACTAACACAATATCCCACGCTGTGTCCCCGTGATCCACTGTCTTCTGTAGGCGCGTCTCGTTCACGTGTGTCTCGTGCCGGACCTTCTCATACTTTCCTCTCTAGAGCTCTCTTCCATCTTCTATCCCGTTGCCATAGCCAGAGAATAACACTAATCATAATAAATAAAAACACAAACCACACGACCACGACCCCTAGATCGATAACAACGAAACGATGATCGAGAGGTCAAGATGGCGGCACAGGTGGACAGTGAGAAATGTTGTCTGTGAAAAAACGTTCAAGGATAAAGAAGACTTCGCGAAATGTGATGGCAATTGTAAGAATAACTTTCATCTTCACTGCTGTAACATGTCTAAAGGTTTCTTTAAAGCCATGATAGCGGATCCAGAGGGTATCCTGTGGTTTTGCAAGAGTTGCAAAGGTACTGTCCCTTTGCTGCGCGACAACATGGCATTAGTGAAGGATCTCAAACTGATTAAGGTAAAACCCGATAATTCTAACATTGGTGAAGCCGTAAATGCCATTCAACAAGCTTTGACTGGCGTAATGAAAGCACTAGACTTTCAAACTAAAACATTTGAAAACATTCTGCAAGAAAACAAGGAACTGAAAACGGTCACCCTTAACCTACAAAAACGATTGGGAAAATGTGAGGAACTCAGTGCCCCACTTCTCACTGACTGCACTGCTCTCGCAGACAGGAACAACAAACTAGAGCAGTACTCTAAAAACTTCAACTTGGAGTTCCACAACATTCCAGAAATAAAAGATGAATCCCCAAGTAAAATTGTTGAAACCATCTGTCAAGAGGTAGGAGTGGACGTCGTGAAATTCAACGGAATTGAGTTCTGTCATCGTCTCCGGTCGAAAACATCACATGAAAATGAATCAAAGCCTAGGCCCCCGGTCATTATCGCAAAATTTTTCAGCCGATTCGACAAACAAGATATATTACGAGGGAAAAAAACCACCACCGTTACTACTGAAAAACTTGGACTGATAGGCCCAAACAGAGAAATATATATCAATGAACACCTAACACAGGTAAACAAAAACCTTTTCTGGCTAGCTAGAAATATGAAACGTCAAGGTTATAAATATGCCTGGACCCGAAATGGGAATGTGTATTTAAGAAAGGATGAACAGTCTCAAGTCATTCAAATAAATAAACCTAGTGACATTCCAGGCTACAGGCCTAGTTCTAATGTGGAACAGGGTAGGCCTAGCTTTGGCCATCATGACCGCTAAACCTAACTATTTCACTCATAACGTCAACTAATTACCATCATCTCATCTCAAATGAATTACATTCCTAACCTCAAAAATCAGAAAACAATCAGCTGTAATGATACTTTAGAATTAAATGAACTATACAAGGACCACTTTTGCAATAAATCAGAATCATTAACTATTTTCCACTTAAATATCAGGGGTGTACACACAAACTATGATGCATTAATTGTGTTACTGAACAGTCTAAATTTTGAATATGATATAACAATATTAACTGAAACACATATAAAACACACAACTAATGCTATTAATTTACCTAACTAGGAAAACGCTCCGCGTTGACAGATGAGCGATTTTTTTTAATGTATCAAATCAAATAAATCATTTGCATATCATATTACTCTTTAAAAAAAAATACCTTTATCATAAACATATGATTTTTTTACAAGATAGCGGATCAAGTTACAAACTTATAGCTTAAGTATATTGTTTTTTGATATGTTGCTAATAAATGCACGAAATATTGTTTAAATCCGTTAAGAAGTTTTCTTTAAAGAAATTAAAACCTTCAAGTTGATGGATTTCCGCATAATTTCATTCGACCGTGGTCTACTCAATAGGCTCTAATTCATAAACTATTAAATCTATCAGTGTATGGAAAGTTCCATTATGTAGATACAGACTATATCTAAAATGTAATATTAATAATTCATACAATAACCCGCTTTTAAATCATAATAAAAGCTTTTTAATTTGTCGACCAAGTTCGTTGTTTACATTTGCATGTTTGCCGTGAAGGTCATAAAACATAACACGTCATTGTAGCCATTCTATGATAGCTATCAAAATTCCAAATACATAGTGAGAAAGGTCTGACTGCGTAAGCCATTTCGGCAGCATACTATGTGCATCTAACTTTAACGGTCTGCAAATGCGAAGCATATCGGTGGAACACTGTAAAAACGAAGAAAATTACTTCCGTAAATAAACAATATGTGTTTATAACATGGCGGTTAAAGCTACAATTTTGAAACTGTTGTCAAGTGTTGGTACTATTGATGTGGACCTACATATAAAACATCATTAATATCCGTGTGTAAGTTTTAATTAAAATAAATAAATAACAAAACACGTGTTTCAGTTGTTAATTTTTTGTAGGTTGGCATCTAATGTCATTGTAGCCATTCTATGACAGCTATCGAAATTCCAAATAATAGTGCAGAGGTATTGTTACGTACGCTATTTTTGGTGTATACTATGTGCATCTAATTGCAAAAGTCCGCAAATGCGAATCATATAGGCGGAACACTGTACAAATGAAGAAATTATTGTTGTAAATAAACAATATTTTTTTATAACATGGTGGATAAACGTACAATTTTGAAATTATTGTCAATTGTTGGTACTGTTGATATAAACCTACATGTGAAACATTATTTAAATCCGTTTGTACGTTTTCATTTAATTAAATAAAAAAACAAATTTTATTTTTCAGTAATTAATTTTTTGTAGGTTGGCATCTTGACGAATTTTGCTGGTTATGTTAAAAGCATCGAGTTTAGTAGTTATGAACGTTGCCCGAAAATTTCAGCCAAATACGTCGAGCCGTTTGACCTGTGCGCGACGAACAAAATTTGGCGCACATACATACATACATACATACATACACACACACACACACACACACACACACAGACAAAGCGCCGATCGAGTTGTATGGAAAGATTCACTCCGCTTCGCTACGCTCATCTAACTACTCTACCTTTTACTTCAACTCAAAAATTACAACATATGATGGTTTAATTATATTTTTTGCGAACAGCAAAACACTAAATGACGCTGACATCAATGTAGAGTCACTACCTGTAACACACTCTTTCTCTCATGCAAATGTTGCACAAATAAACCTGGGATATGGTGGCACAAAGCTTACTATTTTAGCTATGTATAGGTCTCCCTCAAATAATATAAAATATTTTCTGTCAGAATTGGATGATTGCCTGTCCTCATTAAATATATCAAATCTAATACTAATAGGAGACTTGAACATAGACATTCTAAATGACACCAATCTAAATAAACACAACCTAGAACAATATTTAAATATACTTGCAAGGCATGGTCTCATTTCTTATACTAGGAAAACGCTCCGCGTTGACAGATGAGCGATTTTTTTCAATGTATCAAATCAAATAAATCATTTGCATATCATATTACTCTTTAAAAAAAAAAAAATACCTTTATAGGCCTTATAAACATATGATTTTTTTACAAGATGGCGGATCAAGTTACAACCTTATAACTTAAATATATTATTTCTTGATGTGTTGCTAATAAATGCACGAAATATTATTAAAGTATTATTAAAAATTAAAGAAATTAAAACCTTCAAGTTGATGGATTTTCGCATAATTTCATTCGACCGTGTCAACACAATAGGCTCTAATTCATAAACTATTAAACCTATTATTGTACGAAAAATTCTATAATGTAGATACAGACTATATCTAAAATGTATTATTAATTGATCATACAATAACCCGCTTTTAAATCATGATATAAGCTTATTAATTTGTTGACCAAGTTCGTTGTTAACATTTGCATGTTTGCCGTGAAGGTCATTAAATATAACACATCATTGTAGCCATTCTATGATAGCTATCAAAATTCCAAATACATAGTGAGAAAGGTCTTACTCCCTACGCCATTGTCGCAGCATACTATGTGCATCTAACTTCACTGGTCCGCAAATGCGAATCATATCGGTGGAACACTGTAAAAATGAAGAAAATGTCTGCCGTAAATAAACAATATTTGTTTATAACATGGCGGTTAAAGCAACAATTTTGAAACTAATGTCGGGTATTGGTAGTATTAATGTGGACCTATATATAAAAAATCATCAATATCCGTGTGTAAGTTTTAATTTAAATAAATAAATAACAAAACACGTGTTTCAGTTGTTAATTTTTTGTAGGTTGGCATCTTATGTCATTGTAGCCATTTTATGACAGCTATCGAGATTCCAAATAAGATTGCATAGGTATTGTTACGTACGCTATTTTTGGTGTATACTATGTGCATCCAATTGCAAAAGTCCGCAAATGCGAATCATATCGGCGGAACACTGTAAAAATGAAGAAATTATTGTTGTAAATAAACAATATTTTTTTATAACATGGCGGATAAACGTACAATTTTGAAATGATTGTCAATTGTTGGTACGGTTTATATAAACCTACATGAGAAACATTATTTAAATCCGTTGGTAAGTTTTCATTTAATTAAATAAATAAACACATTTTATTTTTCAGTAATTAATTTTTTGTAGGTTGGCATCTTGACGAATTTTGCTGGTTATGTTAACAGCATCGAGTTTGGTGGTCACAAATGTTGACAGAAAATTTAAGCCAAATACGTCAAGCCGTTTGATCTGTGCGCGACGAACAAAATTTAGCGCACATACATACAGACATACATACATACAGACATACACACAGACAAAGCGCCGATCGAGTTGTATGGAGAGATTCACTCCGCTTCGCTACGCTCATCTAATAAATGATTTTACTCGTGTAACGGAACATTCTAAAACTTGTATTGACCATATTTACATCAAAACTCAACTTGATGACACAAAAATTATACCTACAATCCTTAAAACCTCCATTACAGATCATTTTGCCACATCATTAATCTGGAAACAATTCACACATCCAAACATATACAGACCTAATGTAAACAAAAACTTCATCAAACATATCATAGAATACAATGTACTAACAGATATTCTAAGAAATGAATCATGGAATGAAGTATACGCCACAGATGATGCTAATAATTCCATGAAAGAATTTACTAAAGTACTTCAGATGCATATTGAAGAGGCAACCACCCATAAACAAATAAAAATAACATCAAAAAACAAACCCATAAAGCCCTGGATAACACCTACACTTGTTGAGGCATTACGTAAAAGAGATAACATGAGAATAAAACTAATCAAACATGAAAAATATTGTAGTTTAAACAATCTTAAATTGAATGTCAACTTTAAAAATCAATACAAACTCTATAGAAATACAGTAAATGCACAAATACAGAACACTAGAATAGCCTATTACAAAAATAAAATAAATGACTCAAAACATGACAGCCGTAAATTATGGGAAACAATTAATGAAGCTACTGATTCTCCAAAACAAAGTAAAATTGAAGTAAACAACCTGCAAGACCCTTTATTACAAAACAAAGTAACTAACGATAAACAACAGATAACAGAAATCTTTGTAGACTACTTTACAAGTGTCGGGAATAACCTAGCTGAAAATATAAAAAAGAAAAGACCAAATAAAGATAAACCACCCTCAACTCGATATGCCACTAGATTAAATGAAAATAGAGTCTCATCCTCAATATTCTTAGAGCCAATTACAACAACTGAAATAAAGAATCACATACATGAACTTAAAAACACATCCTCTCCAGGAATAGATGGAATAAAATCTGAAACCCTTAAGAAAATAAGCACTTTTATAATACAGCCCCTTGAATATATTTTTAATTTGTGCATTGAAACATCAGTTTTCCCTGATCAATTAAAAATAGCAAAAATATATCCATGTTACAAAGGGAATGATAAGACATCTCCTTCAAATTATAGACCCATATCAATCCTCAGTAATCTAGCAAAACTTTTAGAAAAATCACTAAAACTAAAAATGATGAATTTTTTTGAAAAGCATAAAGTACTATCTGGAAACCAATATGGATTTCGAAACAAGCTGAGTACCAATGACGCTATTTACAAGCTAACAGAACAAATTTATAGTGCTGTGGACAGATCTAAAAGAACAATTGCTGTTTTTTTGGATCTTGCCAAGGCATTTGATACAGTCGATCACCAAATCCTCCTTCTGAAATTGGAAAAATATGGAATCCGTGGCAAACCACTGCAACTCTTGAAAAGTTACTTAGGAAACAGAACCCACAACCCAGTGTGTTCAAATAAATGATGTAACAAGTTCCTATAAAACAGTTAACTGTGGGGTCCCACAGGGTACTGTACTTGGCCCCCTTATGTTTTTAGTTTACATGAATGAGTTATGCAATCTTAAAATAAAAGGGAAACTAATCTCGTATGCGGATGATACAGTACTAATATTCTATGGTGACGAATGGCAGGCTACCTTAAATAAGGCAGGAGCTGAACTCAGAATTATATACGACTGGTTGCAGAACAACTTACTCACTCTCAACCTATCTTAAACTGTATTTATAGCCTTTCAATTAAGAGAGAATCAGACTGAACAACTTAGTAATTTAAAGGCATATTGTCACATGGCATTGTTGGTAACATATGTACAAACTCAAATTGTTTGAGGAATTTAGAAAGAAAAATTAAAGAAATCGGTCCATATTTAGCCGAGTAATTAGCAATTTTGTAAAATATTATTTGCGGGATGACGTCACCCGCGTGACGTCACTGACTATAAGCTGGCTGGCTACCGCGTGCCTGCCTCGCGCATCAACGGCGGCCCGCGCGCTGTTTAGTTGAAGCCTGCCCATACAAGATGCTTGGCCTGTCTCCCTACAGTTTTGAGCCAAATTACACAGAGGGAGAACAATTGGAAAATCAAAGGAAACAGGGGGAGAAAGAAGCCTGGCTTAAAACATTCAGCGGTCGGAAAGGAAATATAGACTGGTGTACTTGTAACGAGTGTATTTCCATGGACATGGACATAGAGTCATTATGTTGTCACGAGTCTGACAAAATTACAAGTGTGCGCGATCATTTTGATTGTATTACTGTATTCGTTTGATTGTATTACTGTATTCGTCGTATTTGTATGATTGTATTCACGACGCATTCCAACACATAATTAATATCCATTCCCTGAACACGGCAAGACAACAGCTGTTGCTACACTCCACGTGCAAAAACGATCGACAACAGTGGCGGGAGACGTCAAGCAAATTGTGGTTTTGTCGCACTTTGGTCGATAATGTTTTCAATCAAATCTCGTTTGTTTTTAGTTTCAATGTACGATGACATTCGTTTTTTTTTTTAATGAGTTCTCAAAACTACCCCTCAACTTTAAAGATGGTACTGCACATTTTCTTTAGTTCACGTTTCGGTTTCACATTTGGCATTAATTTCATTTTTAAAGTATTAGAAATTTCGTAGTCTTCTTCAACGAAATGTTCGGAACATATACGGGTATACCTAGTTGGTATAAAGTTATCCCGTTTAATTTTCGTCACCCAGTTTTTTAAGCGCACTGGAGATTTATCCCTGTTCGGGAAACGGTGAAACGATATGCCACTTGAAGCTAAAAATGTGTTATAGCATCCGTACACACAACACGCTAGCACCATGTTTACCGATTTAATTAAAACATGAATATATACACCATATTACACTTGAGAATATATACACAATATTTACACAATCGCAGGCATAATCTTAGGTAGGATAAATACAAAAAACTCCACGCCCTTATACTGTTTGACAAACACTCGTACTACACGGCTATTGTAACTTAATACTATTATATCAATCACTAGCACTAACAAGTTTTTAAAATAACATCACGAGAGAAACTTTATAGAATGACAGTGACACTGTGTTTGTATATAAGACACAAGAGCAAACCATCCAGCCAGATCGAATGTCAACCCTTAACTGAATGGTGCGGGTGGTCAGTCATTCTTCCGTGCGACCCTCGCCTGGCGCTCGCTCAGCTCTTTATAGTCACTGACGTCACATGCCTCGGGGCGCGCGACAAAACAAACCGTTGCACGGCGGGTAGGCATCGTCCATGGATGTCATACACCGCGGTTTTCTTATTTTTTCAATGTCTAATTGTGAATAAAAAATACTTTGTTTCATGTGACAATATGCCTTTAATATTACACGACGAATATAAATGCCATTGTAATACCCAAAACGACAACAAAAATGATGATCTAACCATCAATAATTTCCCATCTCACTGCCATATTATCAATAGAGTACAGATAGCAAAATATTTGGGTATTACCATGGATGAAAAACTAATTTGGGAACCACATATTACCAGCACTATTAAAAAATTAAGGTTCATTTTATATAAATTCTATAGATTAAAACAAATATTAGATTTTAACATTCTAAGAACTGACAATCTAGACTACAATATGAAATAATGGGATGGGGAGGTTTGAGAGAATGCTATCTTGAACCACTTAACATAGTCCAAAAGCATATAATAAAACTAATAACAAATAGACCCAAAAGATATTCTTCATTTAGCTTATTTAACGACTCAAAACTCATGAACATAAGACAATTGTATTTAAATGAAATTTTAATTCACACTTACACTGGGAAAAAAATGGGCATTTATACTAGACCAACTCAACTTAATCCCAATAACAGGAACATAGCTGTAACTAGAAAAATTGCTCGTGGCAATATTGACATTCCCCGTATGAACAAATCCATAGGACAACGACATGCACAGTTCCTAGGACCAAGTGTATTTAACAAGCTACCTACCCATATAAAGACTGAGATAAAAATGTTCAAATACAAAAAAGAAATTAAAGACTGGATCCTCCAGATGGGTATAGAGGAAACCAATGACATCCTCAAATCATGGTGATTTGAAATCATGTCTTCTGTTTATTCTATTTTTACTTTATTTTTACTTTATTTTTGCTTTTTAATTATTGAGTATACCTGGAATTGTGCTAAATACTACGCAAATGGAACTTGACATGAACTTATGATAATCTTTTGTCAAAATTGACTATGAAATGTATTTATCATTCATTGATTTTTGTATTGTACTTAGTTTTGTATCATGATAAGTGATATTCTATATCATTATCATTATATTATTTTATGTGTAAACTCATCTATTTAAATACATAGGCAATTTGTATTAGCCTCATAAATAATATCAAGTTATAATTGTTTACATTATAAATCTCAATTTATTTTTTATCTTTTCACTGGTAACCTCCCAATAACTGGGTAGGCCTAATGAGTTTTATAGTTTATATTGAAAATATTACTTCTATGATTTAAGAGTTGTGATTGAACAACCTCTATTTCAAATTTTTATATAAAAACACACATAACTGATTTCACTATATAACTGGTGGTAAGGTCAGGTAAGGCATTTGCCATTTATAACCCAAAAAAAAAAAAAAAAAAAAGCATATCAAAACCCATGGCCTAGGCCTACTTTTAAAAAACTTGATATATTATTTTAATGTCAGGCCTACATATAACGCCTAATATAAATATAAATATACAATAATTATATCTTATTTATCTCATATTATTCTAGAATGGCCTTTTTACTGTATAAAGGACCTAATGTAAATTCATTCATTCATTTGCTACCATAATACCTACCTTAGCCTAGCCTACCTATTTTGCCTACCACACAAAGTAAAATTTTCTATCCTTCATCTTCCGTCTTGACCGCAACTTCACATTTGATTAATTAATTTATGTATTATGCTCGCACACAAGTTTGCTTAAGCGAGCTCTTCTTTTCTTTTCTTTTCATTTCTACCTTTTATATTTTTTTATTTTATAGATAAATAAATCTAGATGTATACCTAAGATGTAATGAATGTAAGATGTACTATGTACTATGAAGAAGAAGAAAAATAAAAACTATTCTATTCTATTCTATAACAACGAAACGATAGGGAGATCGTTTCATGACAATATAATTAGAAACAACCTAGCATTACGTATGTAGTTTGTAAGAAAAGTAGGAAACTATATTATTATTGTTGTACGATATCTTTGTTGTCATGTTATGGTACTAACTATATGTTCATTATTAATTTTGGTACCTACTATGTAGATCTGACAGCTGCAGAATATATCACTATTATCATTCATATACTAAGTCGGATTTCTTTCGTAATTGGTTTCCCGACAACAAACTCAATTACGTGGCGCCCATCCTACTCAATCTCCACACTGCAACAAATCTACCCACGCCCACCCCGACTAGATGCTAAGCCCGGCCATGCAGGTCAACCAAGATTGTTCCCGCTAATTAGGGGCGTAACAATTAAATGGCGCCCAACGTTAAGGCACTCGAAAGAGAGGATGCACAGATTGCACACAAGTAAGTCCCCACAAAAATTAATTGCCAGTGCACATAGTGATCGGGCGAACTGCAGCAAGCAGGGAAATAATAAATTAATGCAAATATAACTATAACTTTTAAAAAGGAAGTTGAACGTAGATACATCAAGTTACTGAATAAGAAGAAAAGTACTTGCATCAAGCAACAAGAATTTGCACCTGTGGTGTTATCTACTGTGAGCCCTGTCCATTAAGCACAGATAGAGAAAGTTTTGTTGTGTTTCTGTATTCAACCTTGGAGGAGGTGGGTGAAGCCACCTTGAAAGATACTGCCAACGAGGATTTGGTGTTACAGAGGATATTAGAAGCCTCAATAACCTTAGGTGTTCAGGAGGTTGTCCTCAGGCATTCACTGGTGTCAGCTATTAACCAGTTTAATAGGTCCCACATAGGTTACAAATATGGCACAGCACACAGCTGCAATGGCCAAGCTCAACATTAATGTTGATGACACAAAAGAACACTACAGCGTGTCAGGCATTAAGACTAGCTTCCTCAGTGGTCACACAGTTGAGAAAACATACAGAATTGCTGGAATAACCCCTCAGGATTTCATAAAAGACCATGGCACATCACAGCTTGATTACATTGCTCTGGCAACTGAATTCACAAAGATATGTAGTGATTTTAGTTCATTGCTGAAACTGGAAACAGCATCACAAGCTGTTGAATTCAGCTAACTAATCATATACACAGTTGGGCCAGAGGCAAGAAGGGTCAAGAAGGCTGTTGGTGACAAGACATGGGTCTTCACTTTCCCCAAAACAGAGAACGGACAAACCAAATTCTGCTCAGCATTCGTGTGCACTTTCAAAGCTTCAGGGGCTGAAAGCACAGCTGTTGCAAAGAACGGTAAAATAGTCCTAACTGTCAAGCAGGCTTCATTGTTGGCCGTGTCAGTCTTGAACAAAATCAACGACATCGGCAGCATCAACAAAGAACAGGTGATCCTGCTGACACCTCTTGCAGGTGCTGTGTTCTCCAAGGCTGACATACCCAGCATTGCTGCTAGCAGCTATTGCCACCATTGTCTCCACAGGAGGCATCAAAGATGCAGCTATGAGAAAGCGCTTCATCTTCAAGTGTGTGAGGCAGTGACAACAGTAGCATAGTGAGAGCACTGACGCATTACAATCCACAACACTGTCCACCCGACACATCTGCTATCCTAGTAGCATAGTGAGAGCACTGACACATTACAATCCACAACACTGTCCACCCGACACATCTGCTATCTTAGTAGCATAGTGAGAGCACTGACACATTACAATCCACAACACTGTCCACCCGACACATCTGCTATCCTAGTAGCATAGTGAGAGCACTGACACATTACAATCCACAACACTGTCCACCCGACACATCTGCTATCCTAGTAGCATAGTGAGAGCACTGACACATTACAATCCACAACACTGTCCACCCGACACATCTGCTATCCTTGTAGCATAGTGAGAGCACTGACGCATTACAATCCACAACACTGTCCACCCGACACATCTGCTATCCTAGTAGCATAGTGAGAGCACTGACGCATTACAATCCACAACACTGTCCACCCGACACATCTGCTATCCTAGTAGCATAGTGAGAGCACTGACACATTACAATCCACAACACTGTCCACCCGACACATCTGCTATCCTAGTAGCATAGTGAGAGCACTGACACATTACAATCCACAACACTGTCCACCCGACACATCTGCTATCCTAGTAGCATAGTGAGAGCACTGACGCATTACAATCCACAACACTGTCCACCCGACACATCTGCTATACTAGTAGCATAGTGAGAGCACTGACGCATTACAATCCACAACACAGTCCACCCGACACATCTGCTATCCTAGTTGCATAGTGAGAGCACTGACGCATTACAATCCACAACACTGTCCACCCGACACATCTGCTATCCTAGTAGCATAGTGAGAGCACTGACACATTACAATCCACAACACTGTCCACCCGACACATCTGCTATACTAGTAGCATAGTGAGAGCACTGACACATTACAATCCACAACACTGTCCACCCGACACATCTGCTATACTAGTAGCATAGTGAGAGCACTGACACATTACAATCCACAACACTGTCCACCCGACACATCTGCTATACTAGTAGCATAGTGAGAGCACTGACACATTACAATCCACAACACTGTCCACCCGACACATCTGCTATACTAGTAGCATAGTGAGAGCACTGACGCATTACAATCCACAACACTGTCCACCCGACACATCTGCTATACTAGTAGCATAGTGAGAGCACTGACACATTACAATCCACAACACTGTCCACCCGACACATCTGCTATCCTAGTAGCATAGTGAGAGCACTGGCGCATTACAATCCACAACACTGACCACCCGACACATCTGCTATACTAGTAGCATAGTGAGAGCACTGACACATTACAATCCACAACACTGTCCACCCGACACATCTGCTATCCTAGTAGCATAGTGAGAGCACTGGCACATTACAATCCACAACACTGTCCACCCGACACATCTGCTATACTAGTAGCATAGTGAGAGCACTGACGCATTACAATCCACAACACTGTCCACCCGACACATCTATATCCTAGTAGCATAGTGAGAGCACTGACGCATTACAATCCACAACACTGTCCACCCAACACATCTGCTATACTAGTAGCATAGTGAGAGCACTGACGCATTACAATCCACAACACTGTCCACCCAACACATCTGCTATACTAGTAGCATAGTGAGAGCACTGACGCATTACAATCCACAACACTGTCCACCGGACACATCTGCTATCCAAGTAGCATAGTGAGAGCACTGACGCATTACAATCCACAACACTGTCCACCCAACACATCTGCTATCCTAGTAGCATAGTGAGAGCACTGACGCATTACAATCCACAACACTGTCCACCGGACACATCTGCTATCCAAGTAGCATAGTGAGAGCACTGACGCATTACAATCCACAACACTGTCCACCCAACACATCTGCTATCCTAGTAGCATAGTGAGAGCACTGACGCATTACAATCCACAACACTGTCCACCCGACACATCTGCTATGCCAGTAGCATAGCGAGAGCACTGACGCATTACAATCCACAACACTGTCCACCCGACACATCTGCTATGCCAGTAGCATAGCGAGAGCACTGACGCATTACAATCCACAACACTGTCCACCCGACACATCTGCTATCCTAGTAGCATAGTGAGAGCACTGACACATTACAATCCACAACACTGTCCACCCTACACATCAGGGCCTGGATTCACAAAGATGCGTAACTCTAAGTTGTCCTAAGTTAGGCAAATCCTAGCTATTTAAATCAAGATAAATCATGTCTATGTGTTAATACACATTCACAAATCAAATATTATTAGTTAAATTGTTCATATTTTACTACATTTTATCTTAATAACATTGCAGAACGACATATTGGTGATTTATATCACTAAGATTTGCCTAAACTAGGACGTCTTAGCATTTAGGCACCTTCGTGAATCTGGGCCCTGCTATCCTACTAGCATAGTGAGAGCACTGACACATTACAATCCACAACACTGTCCACCCTACACATCTGCTATCCTAGTAGCATAGTGGGAGCACTGACGCATTACAATCCACAACACTGTCCACCTGACACATCTGCTATCCTAGTAGCATAGTGAGAGCACTGACTCATTACAATCCACAACACTGTCCACCCTACACATCTGCTATCCTAGTAGCATAGTGGGAGCACTGACGCATTACAATCCACAACACTGTCCACCCGACACATCTGCTATCCTAGTAGCATAGTGGAAGCACTGACGCATTACAATCCACAACACTGTCCACCCGACACATCTGCTATCCTAGTAGCATAGTGAGAGCACTGACGCATTACAATCCACAACACTGTCCACCCAACACATCTGCTATCCTAGTAGCATAGTGAGAGCACTGACGCATTACAATCCACAACACTGTCCACCCGACACATCTACTACCCTAGTAGCATAGTGAGAGCACTGACGCATTACAATCCACAACACTGTCCACCCGACACATCTGCTATCCTTGTAGCATAGTGAGAGCACTGACGCATTACAATCCACAACACTGTCCACCCGACACATCTGCTATCCTAGTAGCATAGTGAGAGCACTGACGCATTACAATCCACAACACTGTCCACCCGACACATCTGCTATCCTAGTAGCATAGTGAGAGCACTGACGCATTACAATCCACAACACTGTCCACCCGACACATCTGCTATCCTAGTAGCATAGTGAGAGCACTGACACATTACAATCCACAACACTGTCCACCCGACACATCTGCTATCCTAGTAGCATAGTGAGAGCACTGACACATTACAATCCACAACACTGTCCACCCGACACATCTGCTATCCTAGTAGCATAGTGAGAGCACTGGCACATTACAATCCACAACACTGTCCACCTGACACATCTGCTATCCTAGTAGCATAGTGAGAGCACTGACACATTACAATCCACAACACTGTCCACCCGACACATCTGCTATCCTAGTAGCATAGTGAGAGCACTGACACATTACAATCCACAACACTGTCCACCCGACACATCTGCTATCCTAGTAGCATAGTGAGAGCACTGACGCATTACAATCCACAACACTGTCCACCCGACACATCTGCTATCCTAGTAGCATAGTGAGAGCACTGACGCATTACAATCCACAACACTGTCCACCCGACACATCTGCTATCCTAGTAGCATAGTGAGAGCACTGACACATTACAATCCACAACACTGTCCACCCGACACATCTACTACCCTAGTAGCATAGTGAGAGCACTGACGCATTACAATCCACAACACTGTCCACCTGACACATCTGCTATCCTAGTAGCATAGTGAGAGCACTGACACATTACAATCCACAACACTGTCCACCCGACACATCTGCTATCCTAGTAGCATAGTGAGAGCACTGACGCATTACAATCCACAACACTGTCCACCAGACACATCTGCTATCCTAGTAGCATAGTGAGAGCACTGACGCATTACAATCCACAACACTGTCCACCCTACACATCTACTATCCTAGTAGCATAGTGAGAGCACTGACACATTACAATCTACAACACTGTCCACCCGACACATCTGCTATCCTAGTAGCATAGTGAGAGCACTGACACATTACAATCCACAACACTGTCCACCCGACACATCTGCTATCCTAGTAGCATAGTGAGAGCACTGACACATTACAATCCACAACACTGTCCACCCGACACATCTGCTATCCTAGTAGCATAGTGAGAGCACTGACACATTACAATCCACAACACTGCCCACCCGACACATCTGCTATCCTTGTAGCATAGTGAGAGCACTGACGCATTACAATCCACAACACTGTCCACCCGACACATCTGCTATCCTAGTAGCATAGTGAGAGCACTGACGCATTACAATCCACAACACTGTCCACCCGACACATCTGCTATCCTAGTAGCATAGTGAGAGCACTGACACATTACAATCCACAACACTGTCCACCTGACACATCTGCTATCCTAGTAGCATAGTGAGAGCACTGACGCATTACAATCCACAACACTGTCCACCCGACACATCTACTATCCTAGTATTATATTTTTTTATTATAATATTTGGAAATCATATTAAATCGAATGGACGTCTAGTACGTCTAATAATTAATTTTGTAGCCCAATTTCTTTAAAAATTAAAAACAATAATACCAAACCTATTTCATAAAATATCAGTAAATATTGGGTGTTGTTATTCATATAAAGCAGACTTGACAACGGCTTGAGTAAAAATGTTGACAAGGTTAGTTGACTGACCTTGAAAATTTGATTGTTTCGTCTAGGAGGCGGTGGAAATGTCCAAGGAGGAGGTAGCTTTCAATAGACGTCACGTGGCGGCCATTACGAGGTACACATTGCTTGTTTACATTTGTTCTGTCAATAGAAGACACATAGATTATCCAGGAAATATCACAGTTTTAAGCCGTATAGATTGATGTGTGAAGGTAAAAGTTCAAGAAAATGATAATGATTGTCTTCAAACAGAGTTTACGCGTTCTTATTTTGTTTTCAGTCATAATACGGGACCTTTGTTTGAAAACAGTTGATGTGTCAGTCAAAGGACATCTGCAATATTGCAACAATGCAGTGTCGGAAGAACGTAAACAAATGTTTACAGAGTACCTCAGTATGGCCACCGTGCGATACCGGAAATGATGTTATTGCAAGCTCCCTTTCTGTCGATCTGCGCGCGCTAGTGGCCAGATCGACAGACCTTGGTTATATGCAAAGTCATTCATATAAGCAGTGATTTACAAGGATTGTGACATGTGACATCACATACTTAGACCAGAATATAGGTAGACGGAGTATGGCGTCACCGCTAGATGGTGTTAAGTGCGCGGCAAATACGTTTGACATTTGACATGATGTATTATTATTTGTATTTCCTCAAAAATGATTAGTGAAGGTACTGTTAATCTTAGTTAACATATTTTTAATTTGCACTAATTGAAAATGATCATTTTTCTTTACACAATGATGTACTGTTTGTACTGTTCATACGCAGACGCTTTAAATTGCCGCGCATCCTGTCCCCACATAACGTGGTCTCAATGTTGGTCTCACTCGCGGCCGGTCGCTCGCTAGCATCGGCTTGCTCCGTGTACCTATATTACTGGTCTAAGGTCACATACCGTTTAAAAATAATAGTGCGGGAAACAGATAATCAAAATCTTTGAACATTTATAGAAGTATAATGAGTAAATTTTTAAACTTTTAAATTAGGTTTCTGATGTCTTCAGATGAATAACAATATATTCCACGTACTTTCAGAGCTGTAGAAAATTCATGCACATTCCCTATTGCTTGAAGTGAAATCAACTCTATTGACACGATTAACATGCTTACCGTGGCTTGAAATGTTTCAAACCCTGTTGCCACAATAACTACGTGTAGGCCAACCATGGCTTGTAGTGTTTCAACTCTACTTACATGATTAATGTGCATAGGCCTACCATGTTTAGAATTATTTCAAAGATTAGCTGAATGTGTGAATAGATTGTTTAGTCTATATGGACACAATAATTTAATGAATTGCCAAATCGGACCCATAATCATATGGTTCATATGTGTCGTTAGTTCATAGATGTTTTCTTTTAAATCACTTAAAATTGCCAAATAGGTATCCCTCCATCTCACTGGTGTAAATGGCTAAAACAGTCGGCCATTAGGCCTACTCACCGGTCTGGTGATGTCAGCCCAGTGTAGGCCTACCCAGCCCCTCGCATAACCTATTCACATTCCTTTCACACACATTTTTCACCAATATGGCATACCTCCAGCTGTTGTTTCTAATAACCAACACAATAACCTGAACGCTGCAGCTGGCACATGTCAGTCTTTATGAGCAAATCACTTTTATAACTTCACTTTGCGGGGTGAGAGGTTTAGTGTGTTCTTGCTTCTCCAAATTCCCCTCCTCGGTAATCTACCTTCCTTGGGCTGGTCGAACTGCCGCAGTCATAGTAAAGAGTTAGTATCCCTGAAGGACGTCTGAGTAATGTCCCACATCAAGTAGGCCTAGCGTATTTGGTTGATTGTAAGATGTTATTTTTATGTTGACCATACAGCATTAAAGTCGAATTACAATTGGTTCTTCTTTCCATTTCAGACCGTTACCCAGCAAGTAGAGGAAGTATGATTGTAGGAAGAGGTGGAAACATTTGGTTGTGAAACCTAAGCTGACCCTGCCAGAAGCAGGAAACTACGATGGATGACGATGACCATTGTCTTGATGCTTTATTATTTGTATTTATTTATTACACGTATTTTTATCGTTGTACTATTTTATTTATTGAAATATATTTTTATTTTTTTTTTTTACTTTGTGTTTTTGTATTTATTTATTTATTTATTTATTTTATTGTAATTTGTTGTTAATATTTTTTTATTTTGTTTTCTTTTTATTTATTTGTATTTATAGTTATTTGTTTTAATTTAGTTACAGATATTTATTTTACATTTTGTTTTGTGTGTATGTGTTTATTTACTTTATTGTCAGCCCTACTTGTTATTACTATTTTTTTTTTCAGTTTTTTGTTATTATTTTTGATATTTATTTACTTGTGTTACTGTTTATGAGTGGAAGCCTGGGCCTGGATTCACAAAGATGCCTAACTCTAAGTTGTCCTAAGTTAGGCAAATCCTAGATAGATAAATCAAGATAAATCATCCTTGGGTATTACTGCACACTCACAAATACAATATTATTAGTTAAATTGTTGTTATTTTACTATATTGTATCTTTAGGACATTGCAGAGCGATATATGCGTGATTAATTTCACTAAGATTTGCCTAAACTAGGACGTCTTAGCACTAGGCACTTTTGTGAATCTGGGCCCTGCATTCAAAATTATCATAGCCACATGTCTCTCCCCAGATCAATTATCAATTATTTCATGTACAATATATTGCTAAGTATTTGTATTTATAATTGTTTATTTTTATTTACCGGTAGTTACAGATATTTATTTACATTTTGTTTGTCTTTATGTGTTTATTTACTTCACTTTTATTTCTTATTACCATTTTTTCAGTTTTTTCGGGTTTTTCTTTATTATTTTGTTATATTTATTTATTTATTTAATTATTTATTTATTTATTTGTTTGTTTGTTTGTTTGTTTGTTTGTTTATTTATTTATGTTTTTATTTATTTATTTATTTATTTATTTATGTGTTTTGCTGTTTATGTGTGGAAGCACACATAACGAATTGTAGTCGTTGTCTGTGGTGGAAGCCTTCATTCAAAATTATCGTAGCCACACGTCTCTCCCCATATTAGTTGTGAATTGTGAATGTATATAATATTGCAATGTTATTGTTAACTGAATGTGTTTTACCATATAGTTTTGTATTTGTGTTGGGGGATTATTTCCTTAGTGTGGTAATACGTTTACACTGTCAGTTTGTTCCGTTTCTTAACAATTCAGTTTCTTAATACTTGTGTCCAAAATGGTATGTTATAATTATGTATTCTTTCCAAATGTGGTAAGATATAATTCATTTTATGTGAAATAAATGAAACTTGCAGTCTGTTCATTGGCTTGCATAATAATAACACATTACTTTTTTGATTAAATTTAATACACTTTTTACCCTACTTTATTCCAATAGATAGTTTTCCTTTTTATTATTTTGTCAGTATGTGTTGCACAAGTGTTTAATAGATGTACCTAGCGAAAAATTGAATGTTTACTTCATAATTAAAAACTGTAGGTGGTGGAGAAAACGATACTATACTGAAGAATAGGAAATGTGTGGTTAGTGGTTACATAAAAACATTCGTTTTAAGGGGGGGGGGGGGGCGTATATTGTACTTTATTAGGCCTATAAGTGTATATTTATTATTCCCTCGACTAGCGACTAGCAATTGGAGTAAATAATGATTAGTTGGAAATTGTAACTGGAAATATTCACTTGTGTAACGATAATTTTCCGACGACTATTGAGACTGAAAAATTGCTATAATGTTCACTATCTCAAGACGTGTATAAAAATTAATTGGCCTGTTATTTGGATGAAAAATCGTACGCGGTATAAAATTACACCAAGGAAATTAAAATGTTCGCAGAGCTAGTTTATGCTAATGCACGTTGGCCATAAAAAGTGTAACACACTATCCAAATACATTTCACGAAATCTCAGTATCCACAGGTCCATCCGTAATACAAATAATTTTAACTAGCAGCCCTGCACCTTTCTTACAGTGTTTTAAAACTTGTATGCATACTGTAAGGACAGTAAACGATGCCCCGTTTACGATTGCGTATAATAGGATTTCAATTTACCGCGCACCCACTGCTTGTGAAATGTGACACCGTCTACTTGATCTCCGCCTAGCGGAGGCTCGTCACGTCTAGTAGGCCGTGAGCACGTGCCAAAGAGTGGCGACACGGGTCCCTCTCGACCTCCGCGCCATATTGGAGTAAAAAAGTAGTCCGCGCATGACCACGTCGTGAGAAGGCGCGGACTGTTACTAATGATTCAATGAACCAATCAACGGCATGTGACTTCCCTGGGTACCGCGACTATACTATGCCATCACAGCCTAGCCCAGCTGTTTGGTGACCTTGGTCGCAAGGCCTCGCTTACAACCCTTCTCAGATAAGAGTGGTGTCGGGGGGGGGGGGGGATGTTATGTCCAGAGTTGAGTAGTAACTTTTTGAAAGTAACGCGTTACTTGTAACGCGTTACTTTTTCGGTAACTTTTAGGCTAACTAGTTACTTTTTCCTCGACAGTAACTTTTAACGTTGAAAGTTACTATTGATAAGGAACTTAAAAAAAAAATGAAAAGTTACTTTTGAAACAGCCTATGGTTTTTTAAATGAACCAACAGCAAAACACTCATATTGCGGCTGTTTCAGGTCAAAAATCTTCGACCCCCCCCCCCCCCCCATTCCTAGAATTCATACATAATTGTATCCTTTGGAAACCATTCCAGCAGCAGCCGGCTAAATAGGTTGAATGGGAACTGAGTGACAACCATGAACCAATAAACATAAGTGGATGTTATTTTTTTGTGTGAGCAACACTGCTTTGCTAGGACCTCACACTATTATCGAAGGTGGCCGGCAGACGTTATAGTTCGTAGTAGTATTTGGGAAATGGATAAGTGGATGTATTATTGTAATAAACGTAGCATGCTGAATGTTCGATGGCGTGGGAGATCCATCCATACCTTCGGCTCTTTTGTTGACATGTCCAATTTTGACTTCCTATTCACTGTTAGTCTTTACAAAACTCAGGCTGCTGTTCTAATGATTTCCGACATACTCCGCCCGGCGCCCGCCAGAAAGGATTAGCGGGTTGAATGAAACTTGAAAGCAATATTATCAAAATTTCCCATCAAAATTTCCTAAAAGTAACTTTTAAAGTAACTTTTAAAGTAACTTTTAATTTTCAAAGTAACTTTTAGTTACTTTTTCCAACAAGGAACTTTTAACGTTTAAAAGTTACTTTTAAAGGCAAGTAACTTAACTTTTTAAAAGTTCCTTTTTAAAAGTAACTTACGCAACTCTGGTTATGTCAACAACAAGAGCTGCTTGTACGTTTTGTACTTTGAATGAATGCATTCTTACTGGTAGGCAGAGGCTAAATTTAAACATCATAATACGAGCTTCACAAGATTTTAGATACTTCATTCCTTTGACATATCCTAGGGTTAATTGTTAGAAATGTATGAAAATATAAACTTGAAGTATTTCAATAGGGCTTGTTCCAAGCTAGTTCAACAATCACATACACACAATGCTGGCATCTAGGTGGCGGTACAAACATTGGAAGATGGCGTAGGAATGTTTACGTTTGATCGAGGTGACAGCATATTTTAAATAATCTCCCTACCCCAATTCTGACTGAGGCATATGTTTATAATATTTACCTAAGCTTATAGGTCTAGCTACTTTGTCACAGGAATGCATTTGAAGTGGTTGGGTAGCATAGAAATCTTGAACATTAGAAGATATTTAGCAGCTGTCACTTGTCAGACAGCAGTGTTTGTACCGTCCCCCGTGCTGCGATCTCGTGAGTAAAAACGAAACTAACATCAATGACGTAAATAGGAACAAGCCTTATAGTGCGTAATACTCGCAAAAACGTGAGAAAATTGTATTTGACCAACTTTTCGGCACATTCTCTATTACAATGTCGTTGCCGATACAATAGTTTTTGATTTTTTTTTTGTTCTTTTGTATGTTTTTTCATGTAGGTATGCATTTTTTAAATTAACTACTATCAAAAACGTATAAATGACGTTCCAATGTACTTATTGTTAACGGGAAAGGTGAACTCGTCTCAATTACTACGTTTACCACGCGGGCCGAGTCTGTACGATTCAGTACCTCACACTGGGTTCGTATGAGACCCTGATAAACACGTAGGTAAAGCCTGTCCGCTCATAGTAGAAACGAAACGATTAGAGCTAATGGCCCATGTTTGTGTATTGAACCATTATAATCGGCTTGTAAACCAAGATGTACTAGAAAAACACGGTTGCCAATTTTATAATAACGGAAGACGAAAGAATGTCACCCTTTGAAAGAATACGAATTGCAAGAAAATGACAACAGCGCGCTACCTGTTGGCATTTTAAACCCTATTTCACGGTCTATTAAACAAACATTGGTCATCAGCTCTAAACGTTTCGTTTCTACTATGAGCGGACAGGCTTTACGCACTGAATTGTACGCAGGTTGCTTGCGTGGTAAACATTTGTAGTAGGCTCCAGAACACTACACAATATTAATTTGCAAATTCTTTTTTTTCTAAGAATTAAAAAACTAAATTCTAAATGTTTTAACTATTTTTATTGTTACCGACCTAATTAGAAATGAATACGAATTATTTTTTATTAGGCCTTGTGTATATTCATCACGTGTCAGTGTGGGAGAAACTTAACGACCACTGCAAGTTTGGATTAAAGAACACCAGAACAATGTTCGGAACAAAAGTGTTACAGTAGAATCCCGATTTTACGAATTTGATTAGACCATTAAAAAAATTCGTAAGATCGAGATATCTTTCCCTGACACGTTCCTAGGGCAATAACACATGTTTGCATTGTGTGGACCACTTTTGAGCAGTCTACGACTATCCCCAAGGCCGCGGTAGAAGTGCTGAGAGGGGGGTAGTCGGAACCAATCCGGACGCTGAAGACAGAGCATCAATTCAACGCGCGCGACTTGAAAACTGTCCACAGTGTTGCCCGATCCATCCTCCCTTCCTTCAAGAGACGCGTGCGTTACGGTGCATCGCCCCCCTCCCCCTCCCCTATAATGACAAGGCAGATACGACAACACAGTTTTGCGAGAAAAACATCTGCTCAAGAAAGTATCCTAATTGGCTGGTCAGGTAGTACCCCTCACCCCTCGCGACCCTTCACGGACCAACGTGACCACGTGCAGCGCACAAAAGTAGCCCTTACGAACACTCTTTTCAAACAACCACGTAGACAAACCCAACCCACTTCATAAAGTCGCTTCCGGTTTGGTTCCGACTAAAATTGGTTTCCATGGTCGTGTTGCCAGCGGCAGGGTTTTTTGCCCCCCCCCTCACACTGACCTTTAGGTTAAAAAAAATCGAGGCGCCGGGCGATGAATGGTCGATGGCTGGGTGGGGGGAGAAAAGCAGGTTGCTTGAGTGTGGGTGGCTTTTCTTTGATTGACGAGCGGCCAAATCAGTTTGTTGACTCTGTTCAAGTCTTTTGCAAAGCATAGTTGTCTCGAACACATAGTTGTGAGCAATGTCGTCTCAAAAGCGCAAACGTTCTAGTTTCACACTCAGCGAGAAGCAGAAAATCATTGAAGAGGTTGACAATAACCAGTCTTGGGGAAAAGCGCGCTACTTGCAGCATGCTACATTTCTTAGAAGCATGGCTTGAAGCGCGCTACAATTGTTTTCAATGTAGTTGTAGCGGAAGCATGCTACATTTTGTGCGTAGCTGTAGCGTGAAACAAGCGCACATATTTCGCTACTGGAAAATTTTAAAATCGGGAGCGTTATAAGTAGGCTATTCCAATTTGTTTTCTATAATGTTGTTGACA
Organism: Isoperla grammatica; assembly: GCA_945910005.1. NCBI lineage: Eukaryota > Metazoa > Arthropoda > Insecta > Plecoptera > Perlodidae > Isoperla > Isoperla grammatica. Next base: position 12,165 of record CAMDTW010000370.1, on the reverse strand, counting down.
TTACAGTGTGTAATGTTTCCCTCGTACCGGAGCACGGGATGGGAAGGAGTAATATTAAGTACACTGATTAAAAGATAGCAGACTTTAATTAATTAAGCTAACATCCCGGACAATTGTTCGTTGACCGAAGTCAACATGTCACAAGCCGTAGGAAAGTCCTCCTGACGCTCACTGCGAACACGGCCTTTTGGCATTTTAACACTGTTCGAACACTGGATTGGTTTAAACAAACACTAATATATCGCACTATTGTTGTAGGTAGGTTTGCGTTGGGCGCCAATGTAATGTTTCCCTCGTACCAGAGCACGGGATGGGAAGGAGTAATATTAAGTACACTGATTAAAAGATAGCAGACTTTAATTAATTAAGCACTTCCAATGACAATGGTAAATAGCAACCGTAGTTACATTAGTTGCCGCCGTAGCTGGCAATAGGCGGGTGTTTCCTCCGCGAGGGCTCCACGTTCACTGGTCAAGCCCACCGCTTCACCACTATCTTACCCCCTCCAACTACCGTCACATGATGTGTAGGGTGGAACGTCACAAGTGAAAGCAAAACATCCCTCCCTTTGACGCAGTTTTTTTTGTCCCTGTGGCCTCGTTTCGAGAGGTCATTGTACGGTAGGAATCTCCCCCCTCCCCAACCCCTGTCACAAAACTGCAAAAGCAAGTTTGCCTCCCTCGCTCGGGTTCTAACGGTACCATCTCTTGACAATAGTGTTGTCCGCAGCCTCCTCTCTGTCCAGCGGTCAGTGTCTTGTGTTGAAGGGTGAAGTGAGATACAGTACGACTGCGAGTGAGCGTTGTGTTTACTACGTGTAACGCCCTGTGCTGTGCTTGTGATTTTTTGTTTTTAATTGTGATATTTTTATTTTTGTGTAAATATTTCGCTATTTACGTTACATTTACCATGTCTTCTGATGAAGAAGAGTCCGAGTGTTGTGAAAATGTTAAATCTTTGCCGTGGCCGGCATACGAAAAGTATTTTGCATACAAGGGCCCAGGCAAAGAAGGCACTAACACCTTAATCGTGCAGTGTAAAATGTGTATCCCGAAAGTGAAAACCATTTCGGTGTCGGCATCGTCGTCATACAACATCCGCGTGCACGTAAAGGTAAGTGAGACAAGTTCAAGATATCAGAATCTGACGTGCGGCCAACGTGACGTAACTGTAGCGAAAATGTAGCGCGCTTCATTCTGAAAAGAGCGCGAGTTTAGCGACGCTACTTTTTTAATTGCTGTAGCGAAAAAATAGCGTCGCTATTTTTTTAAGCAAACTAGCTGTAGCGGAAGCATGCTTCTTTTTAAAAGTAGCGTCCCCAAGACTGACAATAACCCAAACGAGCCACAAAAGTCTATTGCCGCGCGACTTGCTGTGTCAACGTCAACGCTGTGTACAATTATAAAAAGTCGAAACAAAATAAATACTGAAGCTGAAAAGTGTGGAAAAAGTGCTAAAAAAAGAAAATCTTGCAAGACTTTGTGATGGTCCAACCCCTACTTGGAGGGGGAAGGGGAGGGCGGCCAGCCACGGAGGAGAAGGGTAGTCGAGTGCCGGACCACGCGGTGGTAGCTTCCGTGCAGGCCTCACTTGTATACTGTGCTTGTAGGGTAAAAGGAATAAAAGGTGGCTTTATACCTATTTGCAGTGTTTAGTGGTGATACCCCACCAACAACCCACTCCCTGGCCAGTAACCATATTACAACTTCACCCTTTCAAGAATTAGAAGATGTTTTAATCACATGGATTGAACAAACTCGGGCGGCCAATATCCCTGTAGATCTTAAAACGGTGCGAGAAAAGGCGTCTCAATTAGCAGTGCGGATGAACATTGAAGGATTTACTGCGTCATGTGGGTGGGCCGACCGCTTTAAACATCGCTTCGGTATGTCCCTTAAAGTTGTGTCGGGAGAAAGTGCCAGCGTCGACCAGGAAACCATCCAACAATGGAAGGAAGAAACCCTTCCTCAATTAATAGCTGGCTATGATGCCAAGGACATCTATAATACCGACGAAACGGGCGTGTTTTTTAACCTACTGCCCGACAAAACTCTTGTTTACAAAGGGGATCCTTGCCACGGTGGCAAGCTGAGTAAAGAGCGCATAACTGCTCTCTTGTGCACAAACATGGATGGCAGTGATAAGATGCCACCACTTATCATCGGCAAATCCGCAAAGCCTCATTGTTTCCGAAACACAAGGACCCTGCCAACGAAGTATGTCAACAATAAAAGGGCCTGGATTTTCAGATTGGCTGAGGGAATTTGATGCGCGGATGGGAGCCAAGCATCGAAAGATTTTATTGTTTATCGACAGGTGTTCGGCTCATCCCACTGATTTGATATTAAAAAATATCACGTTGCAGTTTTTCCCGGCAAACTGCACGAGTGAACTGCAACCACTCGATGGCGGTATTATTCGCAGTTTGAAAGCCTACTACAGGCGGCAATTGGTGCGTAAGGCCATAAGCTTAATGGATCGGGACAAAGACATGTTGAAAGTAAAGCTGAAGCTAAATGTTCTGCAAGCAATGCACTTTGTGCTTAGTGCATGGAAACAAGTGAAACAAGAAACAGTGGTCAACTGCTTACGACGTTGCGGTTTTACAAAGGAGAGGGATGCCGAGGACAACAGCGACGTGGACGAAGTTGAAGAATTGGCTGAAGAAGACCTTGGGCCATTCACCAGTGATGACGTAAGTTAATCAAATTGTTGTTTTTATTTTGAGCTATTTTTAATTTGAGCTGTGTGTTAAATATTAATTTGTGTATAAACTTGGCTTTAACCTTTTTCAAAACACGTAAACTTCTTTTTATTAATTCTTATTAAATAAACGACCACGTAATACAGTAAAGCTATCTAACGTTAAAAGAAAATGTTTTAGTCCGGTCTAGTTTTTTTGCCCATTTTGTGTACTATGCAGGAAGCTATTTATAGCTCCGAAAAGGTCTTATACCCCTCCCTCGCCCCACCCGCTCTAAGATAAGTAATCTGGCCGTCTGTGTCAAGGGCACGGACCATTAGGCAGTCTTCTTTGGTCAACATGCCACCAACAAAGCGGGTGGGGGGGGGGGGGGGGGAAGCAAAAAATAGTCCATGCCCAGTAATCTCCGCGTGGCTCTTGAGCCGCTTTGGGTCCCTTCATTTGTTAGTTAACGAGATTTTTTTATTAACGTAAATTCAATTTAGTAATTCGGCCTTTGTAACATTGTTTCTTTTGACATATCAGGTCACATTCGCGAGTTACGTCGAATGCGATGACGGGCTTCTAACATCTGGGGTGCAATCTCTTGAAGAAATCGCCGATTCTAGGGCGGAAGAGAGCGACGAGGATCCAGATGAGCCGGCTCCAGCTACTGTGCCCACATTTCAAGAGGCGCTTGAAGGTTTTGAAGCAGCACGAACCTTCTTAATGTCATTTGACGTTGACGAACAGGTTGTAAACGGTGTTTCGCTTATAGAAAGATCTCTCTACGAGACTCAAGTTCGCAAACCAACTATCCAGAAAAAGGTCACTGATTATTTCAAAAAGTAACTACGAGTTTCATATGACAATTTAGAGTAGGCATTTACATTTAGAATAGAAAAATAAGGCAATTTCATTTCTATGCAGTTTTGTAAAAGATTGAAAAAATAAAGTGATGGTTTTCCAATTATTGAAAATAGAGTAGTGTTTATTTTTGTGCCTATTTCCTCTGACCGCAAGCCGACGAGCGAGAGGGTGAAAGTAAATACTCATGTTGTCAAACCTGTTGCCGCGCCACCTGCAGTCCTTCCTCCTCCACCCCACCCCTCCCCTTCCCTTCATCACAAAAGCTGTTCATGAGCGCCAGCACGTCTCGAGGCGAGCGAGCTCGAGCGCCCCCCTACTGTGGACCAGCTGTTGTGCAGCCGGCAACAGCCCTTCAAAGGGCTGATGGGAGCGGCAACCTCGGTTGAAACTTGTAATTCGTATAATCGAGAGCCAAGACGCTTTGTAGACTCGAATTACTGAGCGCAAAATGCGGATATTCGTAGAATACGGATTCGTTAAATACGGATAATTTTAACATTATTTAAATGGGAGTTTTGAGTAGACTTCTTAAAACATTCACTAATTGCGGATATTCGTTAATTGCGGATTCGTAAAAACGCGATTTTACTGTACTAGCTCACAACTTGCAGATCACGTTTATTCCCAGTGTCATCACCCAGTTTGGACTTCCGCTCGCACCTTGTCGAGGGAGAGGGATATGAGAAAACGCAAGGTAAAAGAGGCGGCCATTATGGTGTGCAGTAGTGCGAAGATCACTAGTAGCCCCAGCGTGGAAATAAAGGGAATTTGGTACCCAATAATTGCTAAAGATGTTGAACGGATAATGAATACAAAGAAGACCGTGAGTGCCAGCCTTGTGAGCCAGCTGGTTTGCACGTCACCACGAGACTGCGCCGTTACCACTTCGAGACTGTTGATCTGCCCCTCAGTCGTGCCTGATGATGATAGCAGACCAGCTGTCGAAATATTGCGTGACGTGATGTTGAACAACATCGAGATAATTTTAACTGTGAAAGTCCTACAGCATGCCTGCTACCAGGGAAAAACTTAAATCCTGTTGGAGTGGGTTTAATATCCTGAAAATATCCATAAATTAGAAATTTACATTTTTAATCTGTCTCGGCAAGTCCAATATTAAGAAAAACATACTTTTTACTAGAGATGTCGTAGGGTACCCGGGTCCCCGGATTTAGAAATTACCCGAATCCATTTTAAGATTCGAATCTTTATCGAGTAGTAATATAAAAAAAAAAACGCGACGACATTTCTGCGACTACTTTCCTTGAAGCTACAGTGAATTCCTGCTTGTGGGCGTGGCGAGCTGGTAGCTGGGTAGTATGCGCTGTCATTACTGCGGGCGAGTTCTGTGTTACCATATACGTCTTGCATCACAGCTGTTCATCGCCTACTTCACGGAGAAAATTACTACGCGCGGACTATTTTTTTTATATTTTATATTTTAATACTTCCGGTAGCAAAGTTGATAACGTCATGGACTTCTTTATCGATCGTGTTCAAACATTAATATTACCCGCGAAATTCAAATCCGCGAAATGCAATATTTTTGAAAAATCCGTAAATGACTGTAAAAATCCTGCTGCCCGTTTTCCAACCCAGATATCCGTTAAAACGGACAATGTCCGTAAAAAAGGCAGGCCTGTCCTACAGTGTTTTTATTAACCTTTGCCGTTAACATTGTTCAAATGCTATTTGAATTTGTTTGAACAGCAAGCTTATCGAATGGTTTTCTTTCTCGTATGTGGAACGTCTAATACGCGCTGAACACTTCATGACAACACACTAAGGAATTGCAAGAGGAAGCAATGGGAGGCTACGACCAGTGCCACATTCATAAAGTAGAGTGATGAGAGTCTCCTTTTGCCAAAATGCAAGACACAACAAATCCCCCTGGAAACAGACAGGGAACTGTTGGATATATAGCGAGCGTTTTGTGTGAAAATTTAACTGGCCATCTACAGAGAGAAAGACATCAGTTTCAAGTCTGGGTGTTCGATACAAGAATAGTTCAAAGTGTTTAAAAATCATTGATTGCGAATCAAGCAACCAAGCTTTGATCATTTAACGAGTAAAATGACTTAGATTATGTGTATATAAACTCAGTTTTGAAACACACTTTGTCTCACTATGTTATGCTTAGTTTCTCGATTCTTGTTGACTTACGCAAAGTGTTCAATTGTAGCAATGAGAATGAAGCCAGCAGGAAACGTGCTGTCCAGAGGTTCGTTTCTGCTATGAGTATTTTGGCCACCCAGTCGAGCAATCATCTGCAAAACACCACACACTATTCTCATTGTATGTAAGTATATAAGTTTTAATTCAGTATGGTTAAAATAGCTTAAAGTTGGTTTGGCACTGGGTCAAATATAAAATGATGTAAGGTGTTATGGCAGCTATTGGTTTTTAGCTTGTTACAATGTATTCCAAATTAAAACAAGTTGAACCAGTCCAATATTTATTGCAAGGGGTACATACATGTAAGAACAATATTCTGCAAAACGTTAGGCTAGGGCTACTGATAATGCTATGCAGTGGCGGCTGGTGGGGGGAGGCAAGGGAGGCCGGGCCTCCTCAAACATTTCCGGAGGGAGGACGATTAATCTTGTCTGTGATCTTGTTTAAAATGGTTCTATGTATTTTAATGTTTATCTTACATAATATTCATATTTATCGTAAAAGTTTTCAAACAAAAAATGTTCAACGTTTCAAAGTTTCGCGCCTCTTCAGAATGTGGCTGCTAGCCGCGTTGAACCAGTAGAAACGCGAGGAACTTCGTGCGTCCGGGCCTCTCAGTCGTTCAGCATACAGGTACCTGAGCGGTGTGCGGGGGAATGCGGTAGGCATACTCCCGCCCTCCCCCCCTAAGTTGCTGCACGTGCAATAAGATGCCAGAGTAGGCCGGCCGCTTCGTTTATTTTCGGATTTTTCACGAAGGTAACCGAGTCGCCCGCTTTCCATAATATATCATACTCAGCAGTTTGTAGTTTGCAGGGGATTGTCGTTTGTTTTTCTGCTGTTGTTCTTCCTGTGTTGTTGCTTGATTCAATGAAGTCAAATATAGTTGACGAGTTATTAGTGCGACCATTAATGAGACATGCTTCGAGGAAAGAGTACATAAAGATTTAAAACAAGACGGAAGATTGAAACCAGCTTTGCCATAACTGCAAAGGGATGGAGAGGAACAGGCGAGTTTGGTTCGTTATGGTATGGAGATTGTTATGGTTAATGGCAAGTGTCGTCAACTTAAATCGGGCAACTTAAATCCACATCCACAACCACATTATAACACCAAAAACAACGTAGAAAAATGCAGTTTAAAAAAAATCGTCCTGCGGGGCAAACTGGGGGGCTCGCCCTCCAGACCCCCCTGAACTGCCGCTAATTTCCATTTCTTCCATATTCGATCTTTCTTGAATTGTCCTGGCCTCCCTATTATTTTATACCACGAGCCGCCACTGATGCTATGTGATGTTAGTAGCTCAGTAAACCAGGGTTGCCACCAAGTAATTTTTTAAATCCTCCGAAGATACCAAAAAAATCCTCAAAAATCCTCCAAAACACATTTATTCTACAATAACTTAGCATATTATAAAGTGTGAAAGAGTAAAAAAAATGTTTTAGGTTATGCGTTATGCCAGATGATCTTTAAGAATTTACCTTTCCATTATAATTTATATATAAATAAATAATAAATTTATTTATATATATATATATATAAACAAGAAACAAGCGACGCAATCGAGTACAAATCTAAAGCGGGTGTTACACGGAGAAGTAAGAAAAGTAAAAAGCAGAAAGTGAAGAGTAGGAGATAGCGTGTAGCTTACGGGACTTTTCACTTGTTCAACATTGTCGGACTTTTGGAGAGAACTTCTCACTTTTGTTGTTTTCCCGTAAGCTACACGCTATCTCTACTCTTCACTTTCTGCTTTTTATTTTTCTTACTTCTCCGTGTAACACCCGCTTAAACGAACAGCCGTCCGCAATTTTCCACGAGTGGAATAGACTCACAGAGAAGTCAGTCGTCACGTCACGGGCTCACGCTCACGGTTTTGCTTGTTACCAACGAGGCACAGGCAACGCGCTCATCGTACACTAAACAAACACACACGTTCTGCAAGGTTGACGATAGAGGACGCTACTTACTACTAGACCAATCACAACGCTTTAGGTACCGCATTGGCTGTCTCCCACACAAGCTCCACCCTCTGCTTGCTAGTCTTGTAAGACAACTTACAAAAAAACAGTTGAAATCTCGATATTTCACACGTGTTTTGAGACATTGTTTCTATGCTGCGGGTTCAAGTGTAGATTGTCCAACTTTACTTTTTACGTTATTAAATCGTTCTTTATGGGGGAATTTTCAAATTATAGTAAATTACACGGGTTTTACAATAAAAGTAGAAAATCCGCCAATTTGGCCGTTAATCCTCATGTCCGCGAGGCACCCTAAAAATCCGCGAAAGAGGATAAACTCCGCAAAAACGGCAACCCTGCAGTAAACCATTCAGTTACAAGTTATTTATTTGCAGTGGGGAACATTACCTAGTACAAACAGCTCCAAAATCACCACTTAGGTAGGCCTATATGTAACGTACGCAAATACAGTGACACTTGTTTATAACAAACGTCTTAATAACAAAATGATCTATAACAAACTGTTTTTGAGGTCCTAAAGGGTTCATCTTTATAAAGAAATGTTCTTTATAACAAAATAATAATCTGGCCCCAAGAGTTCGTTATAAAGAAGTTTTACTGTATCATATTGACAGATCTAAATCCATTTCAGAAGAGGAAACCCCAGCATCCCAGTGGCAACCGCGGATTCTGCATCGCAGCAAAGAACAAGCCCGCACAACCGACGAGCCAACATGTTCCTACCTCTCTACCTGTCTGGAAACGCACGCTCATCAATGGGTAATATTCAATAGACGTCACGTGGCGGCCATTATGAGATACTCATTGCTTGTTCACATTCGTTCTGTCAATAGAAGACAAATAGGTTTTCCAGGAAATATCAGTTTTATGGATTGAGGTGTGCACGTAAAAGTTCAAGAAAATGATAACACATGCAAATGATTGTCTTTAAACAGAGTTGACGTGTTTTTATTTAGTTTTCAGTCATAATAAGCAACCTTTGTTTGAAAGCAGTTGATATGTCAATCAAAGGACATTTGCAATATTGCAATAATGAAGTGTCAGAGGAATGTGAACAAATGTTTATAAAGTACCTCAGTATGGCCACCGTGCGATACTGGAAATGACGTTATTGCATACTTTCCATACAGGCTTGTGCGTTTTTAACCAGGCTTGGAAACGGTGTTGACGTATGACGAAGATGGAGAAGATTATGAAACGTGGCCTTGGACGATCGGCGGCGAGATCACCTTCAACATGACTCGGAAAGTGAAATGTAGTCTACACTAGACCCCAAACATTTAGTTAAACCACAAATGCTGAATGGGGGAGGATATTAGATTTCGAGTAAATGTAATGAACTTTTTATAGGTTTTGTGTGCACATGATCATTTAAGATCACCGCTTAAACAAGTCATTTTTGCACATTTGCACTTATAGCAACTAACTAACAGCTAACTATTAGTATACTATAATTCGTGTCGGTTTTATTCTAACGGTACAGAATAACAAAACTTCAATTTTGCACAAACACCAAGCATTTTGGCAAGAAGTTTATAGTAAAACAAAAAGGAACCAGTCAACATTTCTTTCTCGTTATGGTTTTTTTCAAATGTAGTTTAAATGGATTATACGTATACATGTATATAATAATGTAATAGGCCCACATGTATATGTGTACAATGCACAACAAAACTCACTCTGACACAATAAGGCCTACAGCTCATTTTGTCTAGAAAGCGTCTTGCAAGCCTATCTAAAATAAGATTGTTGACACAGGTATTGACAGCCCATGTATGTATACCTACCACACAATGTGTCACGTGTACGGTCGTTGGCCAATATCCAAGCGGAAGAAGACAATGTTGTCAGCTAGTTCTCGGGTCCGGATGCGTTCTCTGAAGTGCATGAAGACAGCAGTGCATGAAGACAGCGCATGAAGACGCAGCGCATGAAGATAGCAACATCAATTTATGTTACAAACAAAAACAAATGTGTCAAATGATGCTCTAGGGAACTAGGCCTAGGCCTATTACCTGGAACTTTAATTTCAGGTAACAGATCTAGATAGAATGTGAAGCTATAGGCACACAAGCAAGCCTCATCGTAGCTGCCATCACACACTTCTCGTGGCGACAGTAACGCTATCTCTTGACAATTTTATAGGCCTTTAGTCTGCAACATCTGTTACGGTGATTGCTCTCGTAAAGTAACGTCCCACGACTTAAAACGCAAACAAGATAATGTTAATATTCGAAAAACCACAACTGATGACAGTTCTGGGTTCCATGTTTTTAGACAGCCGACGTTTTCGCGCGGTTTCAAAATACACAGTCGTTTGGACGCGACTTCGCCAGTAGGAAAAACGGCGGCAATGCCATCGGTTACTTCGAACACAAGAAGTCTAAACTAAAACTTACGAACTGAAGGCTAAGGTCTAGCAAGAGCCAAGACCTCGCTATGAAGTTGAGAGGGTGGGTGGGAGGGAGGTTGGGACAGGTTGCCACCGGGCAGTTATGGCCCATTTGCAGCCTTAAAGTGTTTAATCTAATCTAATCTCCTGGGCCATTGGTCTAGGCATAGGCCTAGCCTAGCCCTAGGGCCTAGGGCTATACTTGTGCACGTCTTAGGCCTAATGCCTAGGCCTAGGTCGTAGACCTAGCCTAGGCTTACCTAGGAGTACAACCAACACCTTTGTGTTTATAATCCCTTAAGGGATTATAAACACAATGACAAATTTAAGAAATATGAGAGCACAAATACCGTATAAATCGCATAACATCGTTGGGCGTAGGTACTACTAGGCCTAGAGCCTCCCCAGAAACAAAGCAGTCTAGAAACGAAATGAACACCTAACCTCAAATTGAAGCAAATGACGACGCCAAGTGCAGTGTGCCCAGTTTAAGTAACTTTCAAAAATGAAATGTATCTAAAATCCACCTAAACGAACCATCAATTTATGTATTTATTTATTTGTATATGAATTATAAATCAAACAATTTATTTTAGACGATTTAAAACAATGCGCCGAACAAGTGTAACATCTTTCGTACTGAGGAAATTAAAGATATACATGTATCTACTACTAGCAGTTGCCTGTACTGTAAGTATTATTTCTTCACAGCCCTCTCGATATGTTCAACAAGTGGATACAACGCGGTTTATTCAATCCAATATAGTTGCTTTGGCAATCTGTTGGCAATGACACCAAAGTTCACACCTAGGTCTGGACCAAAGATATTATAATATTCCTACGTGGTCCGGACCAAGGTCCGTAAATCCCCTGGCGAGGGCTCGAACCTCCGCTAGGGGATCGACGGACCTTGGTCTACTCAGTGAGAACAATGCTGGACAGACTTAAGGTGCTGTCAGTTAATCAGTTGATACATTTCAATGTTCTATTATTTATACATAAGATGACAAGAGGGTTATTACCCAATAATATTAATAATAAGGTTAAATTGGTAGCTGATAGTGTGAACTATAATTAGAGAAATAGTGAAAACATAAATGTGAATCTCTGTAACAAAACTAGCCTCAAGTTCAAGTTGGGCAGGGACCGAGTACGATGGTATGGACACGTGAGAAGAATGGGGAAACATGGAATCCCAAGACAAGCCTTTGAGTTAGTGAATAAGCGAAGAAGAGTGGGAAGACCTGAGATAGATGGCAGGACCAGATACAAGTTGATGTGGAAGCGAGAGGAAAGGAGTGGCCAGTGGCAGAGGATAGAGAAAGATGGTGGGATGACAGAAAAAGGTGGAGAGAGTTGGTGGAACGGCAAGAGGAATTCATTCATGAAGAGAATTAAGTTAAAGAAAATGATGTTTCGAGCTTTGCATGCCGATACTGATTCCTGGGATGCCTAAAATCAATGGTGGAAACACCCCTTTACCCAACTAAATGATGTTGGAATAAAGAGTAGCGATATATATTTATTTATTTATTTATTTATTTATTTATTAATTAATTTATTTATTTATTTATTTATTTATTTATTTATTTATTTATTTATTTATTTATTTATTTATTTATTTATTTATTTATTAATTTATTTATTTATTTATTTATTTATTTATTTATTTATTTATTTATTTATTTATTTATTTATTTATTTATTTATTTATTTATTTATTTATTTATTTATTTATTTATTTATTTATTTATTTATTTATTTATTTATTTATTTATTTATTTATTTATTTATTTATTTATTTATTTATTTATTTATTTATTTATTTATTTATTTATTTTTTTATTTATTTATTTATTTATTTATTTATTTATTTATTTATTTATTTATTTATTTATTTATTTATTTATTTATTTATTTATTTATTTATTTATTTATTTATTTATTTATTTATTTATTTATTTATTTATTAATTTATTTATTTATTTATTTATTTATTTATTTATTTATTTATTTATTTATTTATTTATTTATTTATTTATTTATTTATTTATTTATTTAT